>CABHPP010095020.1:0-23146 GCA_902168425.1 Peromyscus attwateri
TTCTTTCTTTCTTTCTTTCTTTCTTTCTTTCTTTCTTTCTTTCTTTCTTTCTTTCTTATATTTAGGTTATTTTTAAAGGTTTTCCTTTATGTTTATGGATGTTTTGCCTGGATGTATGTCTGGGTACCACTTGAGTGACTGGTGTCCACAGAGGCCAGAGGAAGGTGTAAGAGCCCGTGGAACTGGAGTTATAGGTGGTTGTGAACTGCCATGTAGGTGCTGGGAATTGAACCTGGGTCCTCTGGAAGAGCAAGCAGTGCCCTTAACCACAGAGCTACCTCTCCAGCCCTTTAATGGCAGAGGACCCATTGCCTTGTACTGGCTAGCTGCTAGGAGCTGCGGAGAGGCAGACTTGGGGTTTCCTTCCTGAAGGCTCCCATACATACCCAAAAAGGTCAAACTGGACCGGCATGAAGCTTTTTTGTTTTGTTTTGTTCAGTTAAAAAATAAAAACAAAATGAAACAAAAACTGTTTGTGTATATGTGCCCATGTGCACATGGAAGTCCCAAGGGACATGTGGAGGTCAGAGGACAACTTGTGGGAATCTGCTCTCTCCACTGTATAGGTTCTGGGGTTCAAACTCCGGTCGTCAGGTCTGACAGCAAGCTCTCTTACCCACGGAGCCATCTAACAACCTCCACATAAGGTTCTTTAACCTTTAAAACAACAACAACAACAAACAAACAACAACAACAACAACAACAACAACAACAAACCCGGCAAAGTTCCTGTTTCCCATGATGGCATCCAAGACCCTCTCTACGCAGCTGTATTAAATGTCATTTAATGGAGCAATAAAAGTTCACGAAAGTGCAAAAGCAGCAGCCCCTATGCACAGAGTTTCAGCAGGACTCACAAACAGCTGTTACCACTGGTGCAGAACCAGAAGTGACCAGGGCCTTCGCCATGACCCCACACAGGTGGTTCTGTACAAGGTGGGAGGCGCCTATCCTAGGACTAAAGACATCCCTTGACGACCAGAAAACTGTCTCTCAACTGAGTAGAACGTGAACAGCCACAGCCAGCCCTAAGCAGGCCTGTTGCTAACGAGGCCAACCCAGAGCACCATCTTTCTTTGGGGAGCCCAGTGTGAGCTTTCTGCCATTCAGAAAACCTTAGGCTGAGGCTCCAGGGAGGTAATGCAAGGGACTTCGAGCAGCCAATGACAAAGCCCATCCATGCCATCACACATCCCAGCAGCACCCTGCTGGTGTCAGGCTTGTTAGCTGGGCAAGCCTTTTGTGCCTGGCAGCTCCAAGAGCCCCAGGGGCCCCCAGCAAAAGACACAGGAAATTAGCATCACAAAGGAGTTGGGGGGGGCAGCAAGCCCATGAGATCAAGTCGGTTCAGGAGTCTGCAGAAGTGTGTGTGTGTGTGTGTGTGTGTGTGTGTGTGTGTGTGTGTGAGAGAGAGAGAGAGAGAGAGAGAGAGAGAGAGACAGAGAGAGACAGAGAGAGACAGAGACAGAGACAGAGAGAGGGAGGGAGTGTGCAAGCTTGGTTAACACTGCAGATAATAGCCAGTAGAAAGAGGCAGCTAGTCTGATGCCTCTCTGAGCAAAGGGAATCCCAGATTTGCTGTGACATTCACTGACCAAGCTCCTGTCTTTCCCCATGGGACACAAAGCAGGTTCAGCAGCCCTTGGGCAGGCTGCAACTGCCTAGAAACTGTAGTGGCTTGTGTCCTCAGGACATCTCAGTGGATCTGCTCTGTGCAAAGAGCAGGAACAGCAGAGGGAAAGGCACGGTATGCAGATGGGAACATGAGTCGGTGGATCTGGGCTCGCAGATACCATCAGCTACATCCTTTTTGTTAGTTCTGTTTTTTTGTTTTTTGTTTTTGTTTTTTGAGACAGGGTTTCTCTGTGTAGCTTTGCGCCTTTCCTGGAACTCACTTGGTAGCCCAGGCTGGCCTCGAACTCACAGAGATCCGCCTGGCTCTGCCTCTTGAGTGCTGGGATTAAAGGAGTGCACCACTACCGCCCGGCAAGTTTTGTTTTGTTTTGTGGACTCTCACTTCAAGATTGCTCCTTCTTAAAGCAGCAAGCTCTCCAAAGAAGGTATGGTGTTCTGGTTTGGCCAGGGTTGTCCGGCCTGGCATTTGCTTATGTAGACCAGGCTGTCTTTGAATTCACAGAGTCCCTCCTGCCCTTGCCTAAAGGTGTGTGTCATGAGGTACACCCTTAAAGTGTGAAGCCATCATTGGCTTAGATCCAATGCAATAGGACTGGGGTCTAGGGGCACAGGCCAGGGACGATGCCAGGTGACGAGAGAGGAGGGAATCAGGATAGATTTCCCAAGCAGGTGTAGGGACCCAGACATACGGCCTTGGATTTCCATCCTCCAAAACTGTGAGGATAGATTTGTCTGCAGCATCTGAGTTAGAGCTGGTTCTGCAGTCCTGGAATCAAACTCAGCAAATAGACAAGCACCTGGCAAGATGTAACTATTCCACACATGCTCCCCGATGATCTCTTCCTGACAAAGACAGTGATCTGTGCTACATACAGGAAAAGTCAGTTGTGAGGGGAAGAATGCAATACTTTCCAGCTAAGGGCTATATAAAAGAGAATGGGAACCCAAAAGGGGTCCCAGAGTTAGATACACTCCAGAGCCCCCAGAGCAACCCATAGCCAGGCCTGTATCAGGGGTTAGGGAAGCTCCAGGGGACACACAGAAGGGACATTTGGTCTCTGCCTTGGCCCCTTGGAATTCCCATCCACTAGCCTCCACTCTGTAGCAGGCTTTCTTGGATTGCTAGCCCCCAAATCACGACATGGAGACTTACTATTAGTTATGAATGCTCGGCTTTATGCTTGTCCCACTAGCTCTTATAACTTAATTTAACCTGTTTCTATTCATCTAAGTTTTGCCTCGGGGCTTTTTAACCTTTCTTTCATTCTGTATGTCCTACTCTCCTGCCTCCTCTGTGTCTGGCTGGCTGGCTCCCCTTTTCTCTCTGCCCATCAACCACGCCTATCCCTCCTCTGCCTAGCGACTGGCCACTCAGCTTTTTATTAGACCAATCAGGTGCCTTAGGCAGGCAAGGTGAAACAGCAACACATCTTTACATAGTTAAACAAATGCAGCATAAACAAAAGCAACACACCTTTACATAATTAAACAAATATTCTATTCCACAACACCACTGTGCATTTATTTATCTACTTACTACTCAACTCTAGGTGAGGGAGCCAAGCTTGATGGGGAATGTTCTGATGTGGGGTGAGGAAGCCCAGGCACCAGTGGTCAGGAGAGCTGGGCAGAGCAGAGGCAGAACACAGGCTCAGGCATCTGAGAATCCCATGCCCCTCACTCCCTAGCCTGTTAACCAGTGAGGGCATGGCCCAATGCTACTGTCAGGTAGCCTGTGTGTCAGTTACCCTGAAACAGGTAGCCCAAAGCTAGAGATGCCTGCTCAAGTCCCATGTCTGCACAGACAGTTGATGATAGCACCAAGAATTTCTTAGTTACAAAAGACTTCTAGCAGGTAGAGAACCCAGAGGGACTTGCTGTCTTGCCTCCCAGGTAGGGAATTGGTACCCTGGTCTCACTTTACCAGGCAGAGCATCGAGCGCATATTTAGGCCACATGTACTCAGCTCTGCAAAGCATTTCTGGGTCCTCCCTGTGGTCCATGGACACACAGAAGCGGCCAAGATGCTACAAAGCGAGAGTCCCACAGGTTCAGGATTGTGAACTGCATGGGCAATGTGAACCACTCAGGTGGCCAGGAGCCAAGGATTCGGTAGGGACTGATCATCAGCCCATCATACCAAAGCCTGAGATCACTCTTACTAGAAACCGCTCAAGTGAATAAAGTGACATTTGATCCTGGCTCCTAGGTGATCTACTCTGAATGTTCAAGTGTGAGCTGGGGCCCAGATGCCCAGCAAAGGAACATATCCTGATATTCTATGTTCGAGGCATCAGCACCCAGGGCATCCAGCTGCAGAGGGTGCCAGGGCCAAGGGCAGGCAGACAGTGAAGAACCTAGAGGAGCAGAGACTCAGGGGCATTCTTGGGGCTCCTCACGTAGGAATAGCATGGAGGAGTTAGTTAACTGCCTGATAGTGAGACTGGGTTGCTGAGCCCCAAGTTTCACAGAAGATAAAGGAAAGGGGAGGTGTCCCAGAGGTGGGGCACAGGATTAGCCTTGGGATGCACAGGGGGGCTAGTGAGGAAGGCTTATGACACTGGGCGCTCTGATGCTAAGTTTCTTGTTCCAGGTATACTCAACATGTACGCTCAGGCCTTGGACCAGGGCTGTCAGTGTGGCTTTACATTCAGGCTTTCCAGAGAGCCCCCATATGCTCAGGGATAGAAGTGCAGTACCCATCACACCACCACCCTGTGCCCCCTTCAGTAAAGCTAAGATTCTGTTTCCCACAATACCCATTCGATGTGACCACCCCCCATAGACACGTGTGCTCACAGTTTTAACCATGGTTTCTGTTAGCTGAAAGTGTGTGTGCAACTTACATGAAACCACACACGTTTGTAAGTAATCAGAGATGCACCTTTTCAGTCATTGGGAGTGAACCAAAGTCTCCTACAGAAAGGCCCAGTATATCAGGACTGCCTACAGAAAGCAAAGGCACACAAAATAAACCTCATGAGACGTCTGATCCGGTTTAATTCACAATTTAATTTTCAAAGCAGGTTATTGGGCTATCAGTTAAACATTAGTGTTGGAGAATGACATGTTTAATGTACTTACTATATTTGATAATTTAAAATAAATCCCAGTACTTATGAAGATGACAGCTACAGATAACCATTCATGTTAAATACATCTTTGAGTCTCTCTTATTCATACATCGTAGGTGGACATTTTAAGTGGTAATGCAGCCACACATGATTTTAAGTCAGACAATATATGCATATTAAAATTCTGTATCTCTTGATAAGGTAAAAAATAAAGCTATATAAATTGATAGACATTTTTCTGCAAAATTAGAATCACACTTTCATAATACTTCCAACATACACATCTTCATTAAAGCTTTGTTTAGACACAGTATCAGAACCACTCTCGATCCTAGTCACCTGTCTTCTGGCTTTGAAAACAGAGAGATTGCATTCGCCAAGTGATATTTTTTCCTGTTTTTACAGTCATAAGTGGGAAACTTCCAAAAGAAATGTAGAACACAAGGGCCTGCTGTTCTATGGCATTGCCAATAAATTACATCAGGATGAAATAAATGTGGATGGGTGAGTCCAGTACCAGTCAGTGTAGATACACCTTGAACTTGGGAGTTCAGAGACCCAGGCTGGAGCTTCCTCCAGACCACCAGACACCTGGCTGATGCTCAGCGACCTGGTGACCAGGATAGCACAAGACATTCGGCAGCTGATCCTAAGAAATGTGCTCAGGAAAGACAAAGTCACCCCGCACGTCCAGCCTTGCCTGTGCCATCCCCCCATCGTTACCTCAGCCTTCAGAGCCCCTTCCCATCCAGGAGCTCCTTGGGTGGGGCCTTTGGTCTGCTTGTACTCAGGAATGGATCGCTGGGATGTAGGGACATGTTTTCCTAGCTAGTATGTGGCAAGGGACAGGCACCTGCACTCAGGATGGCGTGTGGCTTCTGTTAGCCTGGATCCTGGCTGGACTGAGGGAGCAAGGCGAGGTCCTGACAGGGAGGTGCACTTCCCTGGGAGGGGAGAGCTCGGTCCAGCACTGCAATGTCACCCACACAGCCCACATGTGAGCACAGCCCAAGCCCCCTTTCCAGGGGTGTGTGTGTGTGTGTGTGTGTGTGTGTGTGTGTGTATGCACTCGCGTGTGTGAAAGGAGCCTGATGGTCCCAGAGGGCAAAACCTCTGCACAAGGCTATCAGAATGGAGGCTGGGAGGAAGATGCACATGTGCTTGTATGTGTGTGCACATATGTGTACATGTTTATACAAGTTTGTAAATAGCCATGACTGTGTGTGTGGAACAGAAAGAGAACACATATGAAGCCAGGGCTCCTGGTGCATACGTGAGATGAACTGCTTGCGGGGACAGAACCCTGAATTCTGGCCACCGCAGGGTGTCACAGATGTTGACATGTGCAATGCAATTGAGAAAATGCTTCCTCTGAGTTAAAGGTGCGTGCTCTAAGGAAAGTAAAAAGCAGCTGCTGTGAGGTGAGGCGGAGGGCTTCTGCGCTCACATTTGGTCTCTTGCTCCTGCATCTCACCTGTGCCCTTGTCCATTTCAAACTCTTAGGCACCTTCATTTGGTAATTTCCTAAGCACACTTTTAAAAGACATTGGAGTGCGTATAAAGTCTGGGGTGTTCCTATGTAAACTCAGGCTATTGGGGGGGGGGTGCAAGAGAGTATCCCCACACCCAGAATGGGTTGAATGGAAGAATATTCTGTGTTTAAGGCTGAAGGATGGAAGTAAAAACAAAACAAAACAGAAAACGTGAAAATGCCAAGGACCGTGACGAAAGAAGAAAAGGAAGTGGTCACACCCTCAGCACCGCACGCCCTTCACCTGGTGGGTCTCAGAAACACCAAGAGACACAGAGGCACAGAGGAGAATCAGTTCACTCAGCAGGGACGGAAACATTCAGCCGAACACTCACCAGCATTTAAAGTGGCCAAAAATTCTTAAACTTAAAATGTGAATGCTTTAAAAACATACTTAAAAATCAGAAGATACATCAACAAATGAATAAGAGATATAGAAACAGCTATGAAAATACTTCAGTGCAAAGGCAATTTTAAGATCCCTAAAAAAATACATTACAAATAATTTGTTAACTAAACATACAGAGAATCTGCCCCTCCCCACAGGTATTACATTTGTACCCGTTTTGGGTTCTTAAAAAGGGCTGTAAAAATGCACACACCACTATTTAAGGGCTAGTGTGGACTGGGGCTCCAATCCTGGGCTGACACATGGCGACGCAGGTGGGTGACGGGGCATGAGGGTGTGTGGAGCCAGGGACAGCCCTTAGAGGAGCTGTACATTCTTCCGTCTGTCACAGCTCGAGGCCATCCCCGGTCTTTGGTGTGATGTTTATGGTCACCCGACCTCCCCCAGCTGCCGGGTCCAATAACTGCTCCTTCTGTCGGTCGGTCCCCCAGTTCAAGCACACTGTTCACGGGGAAAGCTTGTGTAATCCTGTTACAAACTTTGTGCTTCCCAGGTTGGAGGCTCTCACGTGCCTGCGGCCCTCATAACGGCCCCAGGTCTACCACATGGCTCCACGGGGATGGGGATGGCTTTCTCCCGGTCTCTGGCTGGCACTCTCTGAAAGGCTGCACCACACCGAAACGTCTTCTCTATGTAAGGTCTGTTGGACGCCCCACGAGACACAGAAATGCCAGTGTGGGAAGCAGCAGGGATTCACAGTACAGTGGCCTTCTGACGGCCTGTCCACTCCAAGGAAAGCCCTGGATGGGATCTGTGTGGCACCAGTGGAGGCAGGCTGAGCAGCAGACTGGAACGGACGAGTCCACATCAGCCCCAGACAGCTTTGGGTGTGGGACTCACCTATGGGTGAGATAAACACCTGCCTGGGTGCCCTAAACCGCCACCTTCCCCAGCACCCCTGAAACAAATGGTTTCCAGTATGGTAAACTAACATCGTTCTGGGATGTGGTGGATATCACTGCACTCCTGAGGACCTGGTTAACATGTGACTCATCTACACACATACACGCCATCTTCCACAGGCAGCCGGTGGTAAGAAGGGGACGCTGACGGCTTCCAAAGCTCCGGTGTGCAGGGTCAGCATCTCCTCAGCAAACAGACTCGGACATGATCTAGGGAAATGGCTTGTGAGGGGACAATGAACGTGAGCACAGCAAGGCCACAGGTCCAGAAGACGCACACCACTTAGTGTCTGACATGGCCACTTCCCTAGCGGGAAGTGTGGATGGTTTGCACAGGAAACACGTGGTCAGGAACATCAGGATGTAACATGAGCCGAGCCCATGTGTGAAATGTACAAGGCTGCAGACAGAGGGACGGGGTCTTCTCCTCAAGTGACAGCAGAGGATGACCACAGCAGAGGGTGGATACGCAGGCCTGGCAGGGCCAGCTTCATAGTTGCAATGCTTAGGGTGAAGCCAAGCATAACGTCCTTCTCCACAGCCCAACTGTCAGTATGGTCGCCGGGCCTGGGATGATGATGCCCGTCACGCAGTCCAGACTGCGGTGTGCTGTGCCTGAGGGGGTGACCTGTGGTCCCACCCCCACCTCCTTGAGGACGAGGGGTGGGGCAGGTGCAGGCACACACAGGCACCCAAGAACATAGCTCTCAGAGCTGAGACAGAAGGCGATCTGTCCATCAAGTGGGTGTTTCCAGGCTGGACCTACAGCACCCATACCTCGTGTTGTGGGAAAGGCCTGGGTGGGGAGGGAGCACAGCGTACTCTTTGCTCTCCCACCTCAAGCACACTACTCTCCCAGAGGGGGAGCTGCACTGGGCAGCCAAGGGTCTGGTGCCCTGAGCGCCCCAGCTCTGCAAAGAGGCCAGAGGGGTGAATTCTGAAACGCTGTCCCGAAGTTGAATGTTCTGCCAAAAAAACAGAAGGCCCGTTGTCAGTCACAGAACCTCTCTGGGGACCCCAACAGCCGGTGCACCCGCAGCTCCTCCAGCCTACCCTGGACCACTGTATCACCCCAGGGGCAGGAGGCCCGTCATCAGTCACAGGACCTCTCTGGGGAACCCTAACACCGGTGCACTGGCAGCTCCTCCAGTCTGCCCTGGACCACTGTATCACCCCAGGGGCAGATGAGAGGGCCCATCCCTGCGAACTGTGCCTGGAGGTGATATGCCTTCCGTTCTGGGAACGAGCACCCTCTGTCTGAGTGCCAACAGAGGGGCATCCCACATGCCAGGGACAACACAGGAGGGCAGGGGGGCAAAGTGCTGGACACGCTGAGCTTCTGCGCTGTCACCAGCGGCATGTGTGGGGATCACACAAAGTCCCCAGACATCCTTGGTCTAGGGGGCTGGCCACTACCCCAGGAGAAGACAGGACCCACTGACTCAGGTTAGTACGTCCGAGCCTGACAGGGACTGGGGTCAACATCATGCAGCTATCATGCCCTTGGCCTACAGTTACCAGACAGAAGTGGCTGCTGCTGCCTCTCAGGAAGGGCCACAGCATGCACACACAGCAGCAGGTATCCAGGAGAGAGGGCAAAGGCTGCAGAGCGCAGCTCTCTCTCCCGGGTGACAATCCCCAGATCACACTACTTCTAGGTGAGCACTAGGACTACAGCTGTGTGTCAGCTGGCGGTTTCTGCTTGACACTGACTTGGTTTGTGTCCAGTGCAGCTGGGTGAGACCTTCCTTCCGATTTCAAGACAGGATTATCCCAAGTGTCTTTTAAGTGAAACTGTGTCTATCACAAGGACAGGAGTCAGCTTGTCAGGAAACACTGGGCACAACGCATTGGTCACATGTCATCTGTATGTGTATACACACGTGTGTTTAACACTCCTCCTACGTGCTTAGCTCACTCTCAGGTGTGCCACTTACCTGTGTGTGTGTATGTGTGTGTAAAAATGGTCTAGTTTGTTTCCAGAACGAACCACTCTTATAAAAAGGAGGGGGGATAACACAGCAAAACTTTGGAGGAAGAGCAGGCAGTCTGAGAGTCACAGCACACTGGCCTAGTGCCCAGCAGGCAGCCATACCGTTACCCAGCGTTGGGCTAGACACGTCTTGGCTGTGGTAAGTACTCCTTCAGCAGGGGCCTGTCGCTGTTCGAAGTGGCATCGGCCAGTGCTTTGAGTCGGGTGCTCTTCTGCAAGGGCGAGGAAAGACACTGAGCTGCTGTCTGCATGGAGGCCAGCGTAGGAGGCCAGGACCTGTGCCCTGGCTGCTGCAGACCCAAGGCCGCATCTACACTGACCTATACCATCCCCACACTCTCCACCATGGCAGGCCATGAACTCTGCTTGCAGGGTCTGCACACGTATCAGTCGTCACGCCATCAAGGCGGCCAGAGCTGGCTCCAGGGGCTGCCTGTCCACAAAGGTGCACAAAGCTTCCTCTAGGGGAACAGACGGCTCTGAACAGGTTCATTCGAAGAAGTCTGCACCCGGAGAAGAAGTGGCAAGGTCAAGAGGCAAGTTGCAGCACCATGGGAGAGGGCCACCAGCTGGAAGGTCCTAGCAAGTTCCTGCTCCCAACACAGAGGCTGCATCCAGCATCATAAGGCTCTGCATCCTGCCATGGGCACCTGTGTGCCGCCTCCTCTGCAGAGCTACTGGCAGGTCAGCAGTGGTTTCTGCACAACCTGCCTGGCAGACAGGACATTCACAGGCCAGGTCCTGAAGGCTGCTGGCTCCTGGCCTGGCGTGGTGCAGCTTTCAAGCACTTTCCATTCCCCATTCACCAGTTTCTCAGTGCCGAGGAAGGAGGGAGCTTTCAGAGCTGAAGGAAGACAAGGCTGGACCGCAGAAGAGCAGGTGAACTGGCAAGTGTCCAGGAAGAGAAGGAACCAGAGGATGGTGCTGTTGCCCACACAGGCACGGGGATGGGCAGGCAGGCTGCTGCAAGTGTGTGGACGCAGAGACTGGTGCGAACACACGCACGATGCTATATATGCAAGTCTGATATATAACATGCCCAGTGTCCGTCACGCTTGCCTGAACTAGGAAGAGGTTGAAAGTGAACCCCAGACGTCTGACGTCAAATCTGCCCCACTGAGACCTGTGGGATGTGTATTCCTCCAAAGCTTTGCAGACCCGTGATGCTCTGCCGCAGCAGCGTGTCTGTCCGTTGTGTCTCAAGTGTAGTGCAGGGCCTGTGTGCATGTGTGGTTTGCTATGATGCCTGGGGGCCAAGTCTCGGGCCACGGGAGACAGGATCACAGTGCCACCTCCCCAGTGGCTGAAGTCTACTTTTGCACAGGTCCAAGAAACTCAATGCTGAGGAAGTTTTGTCAAGAGGGAACAGTGTTTGCAGCCCGAGTTGGCATATGTAATGTTTTACAAAGACCTTGTGACATTTTAGTCTTCCTAAAAATCTATTCTAACGGGTCTTAGGACACTATTAACTTGTTAAATGTGGTGTTTAAGACAGATAGAAGGGAACTGCTCTTTTCTGCTTTGGGTGTTTCTCAGGCATAAGCCCTGGTGAGGCAGGAACCTGATGCAGGTAACCCTCCAAACTCCACTGATGGAACACATACACGCAGCTGTCACATCTGGGTACAGGAAAATTCGGCCAAAACGCCACAGCACTGTGATGGGGCTATCTCCCCTGACTGCCCGGCTGTGAGGAGCAGGTACTGGCTACAGCCGCCACCTAGGGAGAAGTTCTGTGCTGCCTCAGTGGCCATCAAAAGCAGCACATCACGGGGGTGGGGTGGGGGGGGGGGGGGGGGGGGGGGTTCTAAAACCAGGTTTTTATTTTGAAAAGTAGAACAGGAATCTAGTAAGTAGAGGCCAGTGATAGTGTGACTCCACCTCACGATGTACTCAGGGGGCTTGAGCAGAACATTCTCTCCTGGCCTTCCTCAGTTTCCACACTAAAGACTGGGTCCCCAGAGCAGGGGTATGTTGGAAGAAGTCTCCATCTCTACCACCACGGCAGTGGAGAACAGGGCCATGCTGAGGTCACCTTGCTCAAGCTGGACTGACTGTGTGTGTGACCTGCCTGACTGTCAGGTGCTTAGGGGCTGAGCCACCAGTGTCTAGCAATGGTGAAGGCTCCGGACCCCCGATGGACACGGAGAGCTGCCGTGAGCCTCTGTTGGAGGAGGACAAAGCCCATCGTTAGTGTACCTCTCCCGGGCGGTGCGCTGTCACCGTGTTACCTGACGGGGTAACTGTGATGAATGACAAGACCAGGGAGTGCACTCAGGGTGGCCTCAACACTAAGATCTTCCCACCTGGTCCTGTGGCCATCACCCCAACATGCAAGGAGGCAGAGACGGTCACCTGTTGGTCAGAAACTCAGACCACTGGAGGTCTGGGAAAGCATAAAGACGGTGGGTTGCTCAACAGAAAGGCACTTGTTCCTGGCCTGCAGGCCGCAGTCCGGAGGCCACGTGGAGGGTTTGAACAAGTAGTGGTTATTTAGGCAAAGCAGTGGAGGGTAAGGGAGGCAGGAGAGAGAGACAAGAGGTAAGTTGGTTATAGGCAAACATCCTAGCACACAGTAACACCGCTGCCCTAGCTGCTGGGCGAGGCCAGGCCAGGACCCACTGGCCCACCCCGCCCTACCCAGGCCCACACCTGCCTCCTCCCAGCTCTATGCCTCCTGTGCGGCAACCGGGGACAGTGTGTAGTAAAGACGCTTCTTATAGACTTCAGAGCTCACAACAGCAGTGGGGACTTCTCCGCTGACAGAGGGGATGATGGGAAAGCTCCTCAGCCTTTCCCACCCACCTTCTAAGGCCATTCCAGAAGATTCTTGCAAAGCAGCATCCCACAGCAGAAGCCACAACTACTACCACAGCAAATCTGAGAAGTCTTGTAGGGAGGTGCCATTGCTACCCTGCAGAGCTGAACTCTTTGCTCAAATGTATCCAGCAAAGACCTGAGCAGTCCGTCAACACGGGGGCACCAGGTAGAATGTGCTTTTGTGACCTCAGCCATGCTACAGCCAGGGGACCCAGGAGACATCCTGAGCTGTGCCTCTCTCTGGGGGTCAGATCTCTGCACAGCGCTGTCATGAGCATGTGTTCCTGTGTCTCAGGTGTCAAGACATTGCCTTGGATGTGTGTTCCCACATCTCCAGGCACAGGGAGTGTCCTGAGCAGTGCATGAATGTTCATTCTGTCCTTATACATGGGTGTTGTCATGAACACAGCATCTCTGTGCACAAGGCAGCCTAAAAACACACACATCCAGTGTCCCTGGTACTGTGAACCCAATGTCCACTGTATCACTGGGTACAGGGAATCTTTATGATGCTGTGTCCACTGTGTCTGTGTGTCAGGAAGCTGAGTGTCCACTGTGAACCTGGACATGCTGGTGTCAGGAAAATACCTGTCAGCCTTGGGGCTGTACTTGTGAAGAGCAAAGGCTTTAGGCCTGTGTGGAAGACAGCTTTCCAGCTCCCTACAGGCTGGACTGCTGGCTAGGAACAATGAATGTCATTCCCATGGAACCAGAGCGGCTGAGCACTGACAGCTCCAGGACCAACTGTTGTGTGTGTGTGTGTGTGTGTGTGTGTGTGTGTGTGTGTGTGTGTGTTGGTGGGGGCGGGGGTGGAGGAAGTGGGGGGTCTCAGAGGCAGGCGGACAGCCTTTCCTGCAGTCTCTCATGCTGCGAGCTGAGGGGTCCCACAGTCCTGGGGTTAGCACTGCCTGGTACCATTTTGTTGAGAGGCGCCGGCTGGGGACTGCTCCTAGCAGCACAGTGAACATGCCCACTCTCACGACAGAGAAGAGGGTTAGAGTTCTAAGAGCAGATTCTGTAACCATGACAGGAGGCATCAAGCAGGGAGAATGGCTGGCCCAAAGTCCCGAGAAGGAAAACCAACCTGAAGGTGGGATCGGGTATCTGCTTCCCAACCCAAACATGGCCAGCTGGCTGCACTCTAGACTCGGGTTCCACAGGCAGAGAGCCAGGTTAGTGAGGGACCTATGCCCCCACCCTGCTCCGTACTGGCTCTCTCTGCAGGAGCTGGGTAGGCCTGGCCCTCTGTGCACACAGGCCACGTGTTGTCAGGCTGGGTTATGGGGAAGTTGCTGGAAATGCAGACCCCACAGCCCTGCCTCACCCGGAGGTTAAGGTTTTCAGGGGTGAGGTTGAAAGTCTGTGTCTTAGTGAACCCCAGGCAACCCCGGTGGCAGAGTCCTATTGAGGATTGAGCTTGCTGGCCAGTTTGGGAGTTGGGAAACAGAGTCCCCCATCCTCCACCACTTCCTCTTGTAAAGGTGACTTTGAGCCAAAATCCAATCCAACACCCTTAAAAGTGACGTAACAATCATTTTTTCCCCTCCAGAGTTAGGGAGTGAACAGAGTTAGGCTCTGTAACATGCTAAGTAGCTGCCAGATCACTGGGCAACAGCCTAGCCCATTAGTCAATGATCAAAGTAACAGCTAATTACACTTTTTGTGGATTTACAGAAAATAATTTTTTCTATTAATCTTTGTTCTCAGTTTTCTTTTCAGTTGATTGTTTAGGTCTAAAGATTAAGTTGAACATTGTTCATTTTGAATTTTACCTAATATAACACTTAAAACACGTGTCATTGCAGAATTAATAAGTAAGGTTCCTTCCCCCTACCTCCTTTCTACCCCCACCCCTGCATCCACTCCCCACCTCAGAAAGGGTAGGGCCTCCCACGGGAGTCAACAGAGCGTGGACGCCCAGACCTTTTGCACTATCTCTTAGTAACTTCCCAATCATAAGACAGGGAGAGGAAAGTGGCTGGCCAGGCTGGGCAGCCTCCATACCTGAGTCCTCTCCGTCGCCGTGGGCCACAGCTGCCTGCACAAGACCTTCTTGAGGACATCAGGGAGGAGGCTGACGGTGACGAGCAGTGTGATGCCCAGCCAGGCAGGCCCGCTGGACAGCATGTGTATGAATACATAGTACATCCGCTGATAGCTGAGGAATGGCCTGGGGGGACGGAGGACACTGGTGAGACGCGGCCTGGCCAGGAGGATGCCACAGCCTCATGCTGCTCCCCAAGCCCTCCCCAAAGGCACTCTTCTCCGTGCCCTCAGTCCCTGACGATGCCACCTGTGTGCTGTGGATCTGCCTCCTGGAGTCTCTAAGGGAGAAAGGGAGGAAGGAACTGTAGACAGTCATCCCAAAGGGGAGTGGGGGTCCCGGAGGGCCAGTGTCTGGGTGTTCTTCACACCAACAGCAGCTTTCACACGGGGGTGTTAGAGCACTGACCAACAGGCCCAGTGGCCACCAAATGCTCTGAACACATGCTTCCCTGGTGTGCTGATGATGGCTTCCTTGATTCCACGCTCCCCGTTTCCACCCAAGACCTGGAAACCACGTCCACCTTCTACCTCCTGGAACCACGAACAGCCCAGGGATAGAGTACAGCCCCACCTCCAAGGACACACAAACTGAACGTAGACACAAGGTGATAATCCGAATGAGGTGTGGGGAGGGGTGAAGACACTCAGAGACAGGGTGCCAGAACTGCTGGGAAGGTCATTGCTTACACCCACAACTCAGAAGAGGGGGTGCAGCAGTCATGAGATGCACAGCCCCCACTGCAGCCTCCCCACCCCAGGAGACTTAGGGCTGCTAGGACCTCAGTTCTGGCTTTCTGGTTTAGGACAAGGGTCTGTTCCTGCCTCTGCAGGGCTCCAGGAGCCCTCACAAAGGTCTCCTGGGTGAGTGTCAGGGAGGGAGGAGGCTAGGATGGTCTTGTCTAAGGTTGTTCCTGCCCACAACTGTGAGGCAGAGTGAGGAATCTTTGCTCTGGCCAGGGTCAGGGAAAGGCCAGCTGACCCCGAGGAGACTGATGGAGACAGGCCATACTGTGTGGCTGCCCTTCCCACGACTCTCTAGCCAGGGCTCTCAGGTCACAGGGCTGGCCCTCTCCAGGACCTAACTCATGGCCATGGAGCTAACTCAGCTGTCCTTCAGGCAGGGTTTCATGTGAGGGTGGGCTGCTGAGGTCCTTTGGGAATATCACAGCAACATGGACCACACTACCCTGCCCCACACTGTGTCTGTGTCCCCAAGGACACAGGTGGAAAAGTCGATCTCAAGCTCCTACGAAAGGCATTTTGAGGTGATGAGCATGGGTCCATGTGGCAGCATCAGCGATGAGGCTGAGAGGAGCTGGTGTCCACCCCTCACAATCTTGTCGTGACACAGCATGGGACCTTCTCTAAATGCTGAGCAGACCATGCTGTTGCCATGTTCTGTGTCTCCCAGACTCCAGGATCGTCACTACGAACCACTTTTCTGCCAGAGGTCCCAGAATGCACCGTGACAGCAGGGACACGGAGGTCCTGTGGGAACTTGCACAGCAGTGCGGGAGGCTGTGGGCTGTGCAGAACGTGCATCTCGGGCCCTCCATGACAGGGTGGGGCCACTGCAGCCACATGGGGTTTAAGGACTCTTACCAGATAATCCCTCCCCAGATCAGGGAGAAGACGACGTAGAAGAGCAGAGACCCCCAGATGACAAAGTGGTTTATCCAAGTCCAGTAATGCGTGTCCAGCGCAAGCTGCAAGAGAAGGCGCTGTCAAGAGCGGCACCGTCGGGGCATGCGGAAAGGAGGGCCAGAAACCATGAAACACGAGGCAAAACCGATACACGACGGCAGAGTGCCCACAAAAGCTTACAAGAAAAGCCACAGCAACCAAACCCATGCTTCCACAGGAGGAAACGGTCGGGATGGCCAGGTTGTCCCAAGTCACCTGGGACCTGTGTGTGTGTGTGTGTGTGTGTGTGTGTGTGTGTGTGTGTGTGTGTGTGTGTGCGCACGCGCTGACATACTGCTCCCTGAGAAGACGTGTTTGAGGAGTTGACATACTTTTAAAGACCCAATGTGATGGGTTCAGGGACTTTCATAATGAAGTTCTTCATAGACTCTGACTTGACTTTAAAAAGTTGAATTTTCAGGCTGGAGAGATGGCTCAGAGGTTAAGAGCACTGACTGCTCTTCCAGAGGTCCTGAGTTCAATTCCCAGCAACCACGTGGTGGTTCACAACCATCTGTAATGAGATCTGGTGCCCTCTTCTGGCCTGCAGGGATGTGTGCAGACAGAACACTGATACATAATAAATAAATAAATCTTTTTTAAAAAAAAGTTGAATTTTGGGGGCTGGAGAGATGGCTCAGTGGTTAAGAGTACTGCTGCTCTTCCAGAGGTCCTGAGTTCAATTCCCAGCAACCACATGTCAGTTCACAACCATCTGTAACTTTAGTCCCAGGGGACCCAAGGGCACTAGGCACCCATGTGGTACCAACACACATGCAGACTAAACAGCCATAGATCTTTGAAAAAAATTTCCAAAATAGATGAATTTATTTAAACAGAGCTGTTTAAATTATATTGAGAATTTCAACTTCCATCCTTTTGTAAACACTCAGCTCTTCATTTCCTTGAGAAATCCTGGAAGTTCATGTACCAGACAGTGTACATTTGCTGGGATCTGGATATGGAGAAAGATGACTCACGACACCTAGCATGAGGTGTCAGCGTCAGTACGGATCTAGGATTCCAGGAGCACAAGGTGAGACTGGCCGTGGCTGGAGCGTGACCACATCACTGACTCACCTTCAGTGTGACAGTGAACACCATCACGGTGAACACCAGTGTCCCAAAGGTCCAGTTCCCAAACATCTGTGGAGACAAGAGTCCAAGTGAGTGCCTGTTGCCGCTCACCTCTCCTCCCTCGTCCCAAACATGGATGCTAGAGAGCATAACCCCTGGCCTCTGCACCTCTCAGCCCAAGGATACGGGGCCTACAGTCTGCTGAGCTAGAAAAGGCAAGCATTCAGGTGGCCCTAGACCAGCACAGAGGCCAAGGCTAGCTCAGGAAGGACTCATGTTAGTGTCCTGCTGGCCCCTGATAATGGCCCTGCTGGGCACTAGCACATGACTGTGAAGAGTCCTAAGGTCTCAGATTCAGCAGGGAGAGACCTCACGCTGGAGTCAAGATGTGTGGTGCTTTCTAGAGGAGGGCTGTCCACCTTACTGCCTGTCTCAAGAACAAACCCAGGGAACCTGCTGCTGGTGACGGAGATGCCCACAGCTGAGGGGTACAGCTGCTAGAACACTGCAGGAGACAGCCAGAGGAGACACCAGAACCCAGAGGTGACAGTATCAGGGAGGGCTTCTCTGTGGAGACCTCAGGACAAGGAGGAGGTGGGCAGGCGGCACACACTGGACAAAGGCCAGACCCCTGGCCACAGCCATGGCTGCTAACAAGTGACCAATGAAGAGGGAGGACCAGGGGACTGCCCTCCTAGCTGGAACGCAGGCAGGACGGTGGGAGGTACAGACATGAGTCACACTCTAAGAACCAACACACTTCTCAACTATAGACAGACACATGTGAGGTCAGTGACTACAAGTTCTTTCTCTCAGGAAAGCCAGTCTGCACAAGCCTTCGGCAAGAACGGTTCCCTACACAGCACACGAGGTGGACACTGTTGGGGTCTGTGAACTGTGCCTCTCAATGTTCCCAGAACCTTCTTCAAGTTTTACTTCAAAGAATCAAAAGGCTAGGAAGCCTGTACTTTTGCTTCTGCTTAGTTTCCAATAAAAGAAAAAGGCATACTCTGAAGCTAGACTTCTGTGAAAACCTATGGCCCACAGGAGTTCTGGGAGCCAGTGGAGGAGGACCCTGGAGAGTTCTGGAACAGAAGCATCAGGATTGTGTGGAAACACTGACTGCTTAGGGATGCTACTGTGCCTTGCTCTTCATTCTACCAGAGAAACGCTTCCTCCTTGGGCTTAGAAACAGCACCAATAGAAGCCCTCAGGCCTGTATGTATGTGTGTGTGTGTGTGGGGGGGGATTCTAGCCAGGGGCCACTTGGTGACACCAGAGTGGGTGCTGCTGCAACCAGCAGGGAGAAACCAGAGATGCCGCCAGGTACTGGGGACAGGTCCCCATGCTGTTGGCTTTCAACACCAATGCCCAGAGTTTGTGACTGATGGAAGCATCACAAGCACTCTGCCACATGCTTTACCCCTGGGGCAGGAATGTTTTTACAACTCAGGGGCAGTAGACCGGCAGCAACCCACGAAGGTAGTTACCTAACAGAATGGTGGAGAGTGAGCAGTTGTTGGTTTGTCTAATGGAAAGCTATAGGTGGCAGCCACATAGTGACCCTCAGTGTGAGGAGGGGAAGCTTTGACCTGCAGAGGCTCTGCTTGGCAGGAGGGAGCCCCACTGCCCCCACCCCAGCTCTTTTGTGCCATCAGTTGGCACAGAATGAGTTAAAAAACGCAGATGGCAGCAGGCCGTGGGCATGGGTGTAAACGACGGACATGTGGATCCCAGCAGCACCGCATACCAGGCCAGAGTAAACTCACAGCGTGCTCTCATGCCTCCCCCACTGCCAGGTCTCCTCGGGTTTGGTGGGCTATGGTAGACCTGCGGTGCCATGGTGGGACACCAGGCCCTGAGTCCTATAGGACACACAATCACCACCATCACTTTCATAGGCAGATGAAACGTAATAAGCTCAGGTGAGAAACTGGAAACTGGATAGGAGCCTAAGAAATGTGCTCATCTACCTCCCTGTGCCCATGGCTCTTGGTCAGTGAGTACCAGCTCACTGGGATGGCTAGATGGCCACAGAACCGTTTCTATATAATCTTCATTTCATTTGTTTCCAGAGGAAGCCTTCTGGTCACCTACCAAAAGTCACTTAGTGTCTTCTAATTCTCTAAGGATCTATGGAGTGGGGGCACCAGCCCTTGGCTGGATGGTCATATGCCCCAGTGAGGCTCCTGCTTCTGACTTCCTCAGGATCTGAAAGCACGCCTCTACTGATGTCTAACTGATGAACAGCTCCACAGTAAACCAACACAGATGGTATTGACTGGCTCACACCTTAATAACACACCTCCAGTGACGGCTCCTATTCCACAACACCCTGAATGGACGGTCTGAGCGACTGACACTTAGTGACGATACACCCTTACTGTCTGACTTTCTGACACAGACCCAACAATACACCTCCATCTGTGCTCTGACCGACAACCTTGGCCCTGCAGGAATGTCCTCAGGCCAGTCCCACCTATCTGCCTGGTGTCAGTTCAGTCCTCTCTCCTTGATTCTTTTCCCTGAGGACGCGCACTCTCATAGGGTGTTTTCTGGTCACTAGAGCCTTTAAATCCAAGACAATTTAATTTTTATATTCAGTAATATTCCGTAACAGATGCGGCTTTTGCTTCCTAAGGTCACGGTTGTGACAGCTCTGCGCCCCTTTGGGCCCACTCCACACCCCATCTGTCAGCTGTAGGCTGGGCTCACTCACCATGGACAGCTACCTTAGCGATCCTCTAGGTTTGTTCTAACTACTGTACTATTCCAACTTGAATACCAGGCTAGGAACTTCCCAGGGGTGAGCGAGATAACTGCCTTCCTAGCATCAAAAAATGAAATATTGATGGCTTTGGATGTTAGTACAAAAAAAAAGATCCATAAGCAATTTTTAAGAAATTACTCATAATCCTGTTGTTCTCGCACTACATATGACCTATGAATGTTCCCATGGAACACTGAAGACCTTTCTAGAAAGGTCTGTAACAGCAATCAACAGAATGAACTTCTGAAGTGAAGAATCTAGAAGATGCATCCTGGATCCCCGAGGAGCATCAAGCATTATAATCACTAGACTGTAAACCCAGACTTGGGATTGTCTAGTCACCCCTGCACGTGAGTCCTGAGAATCTGATATGCTCACACCCCCGAACACCAGCTTAGCTAGAAGCCTGGGGCCAGGATGGGGGGCGAGGGTGGTGTGCATGACTGGAAAGCAGGTCTCCTCTTTGGCCTCCCTTGTCTGTGGGGTGACCAATTCTGCCATTCCCATCTCACACATAGGTGTCAGTGTCTACCCTGAAGTGTGTGTCAGGGGATGTCTGGTCTCTTATCTCCTCAGCCTGACCAAAGCACGCTCCCCCACCACGCCTGACTCTGAATATACACCTGTGAATTAATGTCGCCTGGGTCCACCCTGCCAGCCTCCTTTGGGAATTCTTTTGTGTCAAGACATGCACCATGCATGCTGAACCTCTACTACAGCCTGTGTGAGCAGCGAAGGCAGCCACCAAAGCCCTTCTCAGTGGCAGAGGCCTGCAGGAGGCTCAGGTGAGTCCATCTCTGCCTGCGACACTTGCTTTCCAGTCTCACTTCTGGTTCTAATGATATCTTAACAATGGCTAATGGCAGTAACAATGGCTAATGGCAGAACTGTGGGTGACAGGTGGGGACATTGCATCTTTTCAGTAGCCCACACAAGGCCTAATGAGGCCGAAAGGATTGTCTGAGGAGTGCAGGCAAGGGCACCCAGGAGTCCTGAGCTCCCATGATGGCAGCAGAGAGCTGGAGACCTGCAGTCTCTGGGAAGGCCTGGGAAGTGAGCTCCCTGCTGCCCTCTTCCTAAAGCAGCCAGCCAGCCACTGAGTCCGTCCCTGGCACTCCATCTTCTCTGAAACTCTGAGACAGCTGGGCTGAGGTGGATGCCACAACGCTGGCACGGGTCAGGACCTGACTTCTGGCTATGCCTCTCACCATCACCTGGCCTCACACCACTTCCCCAGCTTGTGTGTGCTCCTTTCTCAACCACCCATGCCGGGACCATCAGATGAACGGTGCTTGAGTGGCAAGATGTGGTTTGAGAGTGAACAGCAAGCCGGGACCTGAGTGTTTAAGATACGTACAAGACGGCGGGATGCTTCTGAAAGGCTGCCTTATGGGAACTAGTGTCCTGGTCGACTAAGGTTCAGACGACCACTCTGGCACCATGTTTATGGGCTGGTGGCTTGCAGGCATTGTTTGATTTAAATAAACAATGTTTACTTACAACAGTAAACTACAGAAACGCTTAAAATCCTTAAAACAGTGAAATAAATTTTGGCAAATCTTCGGGGTCAAATCCAGTAAAGCTGAACTGGGTCACAACACAAGAGAACCTTTAGTTGGAGGCAACAGAAACAGATACACGGGCAAACACACGGCCCACACAGGCCAGACCTAACAGTTTGTGGGATCAACACGGGGAAGACGACAGGGGGAGGGGAGAGCTGGGTAAACGAGAAATGAAAAGCATTTCCGTCTCAAGCTCCCTGAAGGGATGGCTAGGGAGGAGTTTTCTCTGATGTCAATTGCAGTGTTTGTTTGGACAGCCATCTCAAAACCTGCCGTCTTAACTGGGCTTAACGCTAAGCTCAGCACTTGCGTCTACTCGACGCCTCTTTTCTCTCCAGGTGGCACAGGGATGCCACCAAAGCAAGGTCCCCACCAGGCTCCTGTCCTTAATTTACAGTGACATGCAGACCTACGGGGTCAGTTTAATAAGCCCCTTCCACCAAAGCCTTGACAGAGACCCAGGGAGAAGACACCTGGGCAGCAGAGGGCAGGAATGGCTACAGCTCTTCTACCAACAAAGCACACAGAAGATGTCACAGTTGAAAATATTTTCAAGAAATATTTTATTTGTAATGCACTCCAGAAACACAGAGAGGACAAACCCAGGGTGTCTTACCATGCTTGTGTTGGTGGTCATTATCTGAGGTGGGAAGGGAAGCGAGTGGCAAAAAGAAAAAAGCGAGATACGAATAAAACAAACCCCAGAAAGTAGGCAAACAACAAGCTGCTGCTCCCAGAGAACTACAGAGCTGCTCACTGTGGGGGCCATGCTCACACACCGTGGAGCGATACTCACAACCTAACTCCCACACGAAAGTACAGTGGCTGGATGAGACCACGGAGCCACTGGGATTAGCTCAGGGTGAGATGCACGGTGTGAACCTGCCCGGAAAACCTCAGGACTGACCTTCCCCTCGAGCTGGCCAAGGTGACACGGCCCTTCCTCTAAGCTGCTCCACAGATCCACCTAACCACAGGCCGAGCTGTTCTCACACAACTGCGCTACACAATCACTGCGCAGGGTAGCCTTATTACTAAGCAGTGAGGCCACAAGACGTTCAGTACTGACCTGTCCGTTGCTGGTCACGGTTGTGTTTTCAAACATGAAGTAAGCACCGAAGAAAAATACCAAAGCGTCAAAGACGCCGAGAAACGTCCAGTAAATGAACACCCGCCAGCGGAGCAGCGCGTTCTTGGCGATGTCTCTGTTAGGAGAGGAGAAGAGTGGGAAAACTGTGACCACTCTGCACCATCGTCTCTGTCCACATGTCCCTAAAGAGCATCCACTGTGACGGATAAATATGGCAAGGCACACACGTTCTTCAGACTTCACCCTGGACTGCACACCAGGGTTCTCCACTAGCTTTTGAGTGTTTTCTCTCCCGTATTCGGCTGTCAGGTTGTTAAAGAAAGCCTGGTGCACTCCTGTCTTCTGAATGGACTCCACACACAACAGCACATGCTATCTGACACACTGACCAGCAGACTGAGCACCTGGGCTTGCTACCAACCCACATGTGTTTCTTCTAGGCCTGTTCAGTGCGCTGGGGTTTGTCTGTAACGTTCCTTCTGTGCATGTCTGAAATAGTGCTTGCACACACACACACACACACACACACACACACACACACACACACACAC
>CABHPP010095020.1:26859-43853 GCA_902168425.1 Peromyscus attwateri
TGTACTGTGCCTAAGGATAATGCACTTCCTCCCATGCACTGTGCTTAAGTACAATGCACTCCCCATGCACTGTGCTTAAGTACAATGCACTTCCCCAATGCACTGTGCTTAAGGACAATGCACTCCCCCATGCACTGTGCTTAAGGACAATGCACTCTTCCATGCACTGTGCTTAAGGACAATGCACTCCCCTATGCACTGTGCTTATGGACAATGCACTTCCCCCCATGCACTGTGCTTAAGTACAATGCACTTCCCCAATGCACTGTGCTTAAGGACAATGCACTCCCCCCATGCACTGTGCTTAAGGACAATGCACTCCCCCATGCACTGTGCTTAAGGACAATGCACTCCCCTATGCACTGTGCTTATGGACAATGCACTCCCCCATGCACTGTGCTTAAGTACAATGTACTTCCTCCCATGCACTGTGCTTAAGTACAATGCACTTCCTCCCATGCACTGTGCTTAAGTACAATGCACTTCCTCCCATGCACTGTGCTTATGGACAATGCACTCCCCCATGCACTGTACTTAAGTACAATGCACTCCCCCATGCACTGTGCTTAAGTGCAATGCACTTCCCCATGCATTGTGCTTAAGTGCATTGCACTTCCTCCCATGTACTGTGCCTAAGGATAATGCACTTCCTCCCATGCACTGTGCTTAAGTACAATGCACTCCCCCATGCACTGTGCTTAAGTACAATGCACTTCCCCAATGCACTGTGCTTAAGGACAATGCACTCTTCCATGCACTGTGCTTAAGGACAATGCACTCCCCTATGCACTATGCTTATGGACAATGCACTCCCCCATGCACTGTGCTTAAGTACAATGCACTTCCTCCCATGCACTGTGCCTAAGGATAATGCACTTCCTCCCATGCACTGTGCCTAAGGATAATGCACTTCCTCCCATGCACTGTGCTTAAGTACAATGTACTTCCCCATGCACTGTGCTTAAGGACAATGTACTTCCCCATGCACTGTGCTTAAGGACAATGTATTCCCCCATGCACTGTGCTTAAGTACAATGCACTTCCCCCAATGCACTGTGCTTAAGGACAAATGTACTTTCCCCCCATGCACTGTGCTTAAGTACAATGCACTTCCTGCCATGCACTGTGCTTAAGTACAATGCACTTCCTCCCATGCACTGTACTTAAGGACAAATGCATTTCCTCCCATGCACTGTGCTTAAGTACAATGCACTCCCCCATGCACTGTGCTTATTGACAATACACTTCCTCCCATGCACTGTGCTTATG
The DNA here is from genome assembly GCA_902168425.1 of Peromyscus attwateri. Classification (NCBI taxonomy): domain Eukaryota; kingdom Metazoa; phylum Chordata; class Mammalia; order Rodentia; family Cricetidae; genus Peromyscus; species Peromyscus attwateri. The sequence continues at coordinate 28,129 of CABHPP010095020.1, forward strand.
GACAATGCACTTCCCCCCATGTACTGTGCTTAAGTACAATGCACTTCCCCAATGCACTGTGCTTAAGGACAATGCACTCCCCCCATGCACTGTGCTTAAGGACAATGCACCTCCCCATGCACTGTGCTTAAGTACAATGCATTAGGATATGAGACAGAAGAAGGGAAACTACAGATTGCTTTCTTGTTTCAAGACAAGGAATGGAAGTGTACATGCATTTGTATAAATCAACTGAGAACCCCAAAGAGCACTGGAAATCCCAGGCTGGGATCAGGGAAATAATTACAGAAATTTACATGGAGTCAATTACAGAAGAGGGAAGCCATTGCCTGTCTTCTCTGAGAACTACTCAGGCACATTCTCGTTGTGTCTAGTGACAGAGGCTAACTGGAGTATTGAATTGGAAAGAGCACCTCCCTGAACCTGGCTCTCTGTATATGCACTCAACCTTTATGGCTGGGTCACCTGAGAGGACCCGATTTCCTTGTAAGCAGTTCAAGGAGGCATTCTGCACCTGAAGCATGCTACTGTGAAGCTGCATCTCATTCAGTTTATGGACACTGGAAAGACACCATGTTCATGTATGCATTCCACAGTACATTTGACGTACTTAAAAAGAGAATTTGGGCATGCTCCCACAAGAACAGGGAGAGTGTAGAGGACTGCCTGGAGTCCAAAGGAGGAGAGTCAAGTCCTGACTGCCACTGGCACACTGAAGGTGCTTGGTAAAGGCAAATTCCCTTCCCCACACCCTTGGGGTAGACTCCCAAGGCACTACAGTGCCTCTCGAGGAGGGTCCATCCATGCCCGACCCTCAAGGAGAATCTAAGACTCCAGTTGAAATTCCTATGTCTCCCTAATTGTTTAGCAATCAGAGCCAGTGAGACTTAGGCAAAGGCTTTCTCCGCATGCCAACCCGCCATGGCCCACTACTGGGTAGTCTATGACCTGGGCCTTCTGCAAGGGTGCCATCCGGCAGCAGAGCACTGCACTGCAGTTCCTGCAGATCTCCAGGAAGAGTTCTCTGTAGTTGCCTGAGGAGCTCCCATCCTCTCGGGGCTTCATTATCAAGGACAGCGCAGCTCCATCGATGATTAAACCATAGTCATGCATATCTGTCGAAAGGCTGTTAGAGCACACAGAAGGGAAGGTCACTCAGTTACCACTCTATAGTTTAGGACACCAGACCCCGGGGCATCTGCATGGCACCAATCCGTGGATCAGACGCGCACAGTTCTCTTTTCGTCCCTACGATCTTCATAGAACGGAAGCGACCTCTTTGACTAGACTGTAAAGTCACTTGTAATGAAAATTCTTTGTGAGTTTGTGTGTCAGTCTCATACTGAGACTCCACAAGGTGGGCTTGGGAGGGCAGATCTTCATTTCTGGTCTCCCTCTACCTGTATGGCTAATTCATCCTGGGCTTTCTGCCCTGGTGGCGTCACTGTTAGAACATGGTCAAAGTCTCCCTTTGCTGGGCTATAAAGATTTTTTTTTTTTTTTTTATCATTTTAAATCATGTGTAACCTGTGTGTAGGTATGGGCACACACCTGCCAAGACCAGTGGAGCCTGACCCCCAGGAGCCACCCATGCTGGTGCTGGGAATCAAACGTGCACTCTCTGCAAGAGCAATTCACGTCCTAACCTGAGCTATCTCTCCAGGTCCCTTTGCTAGGCCCTAAAATGACAAAAACATCTGCAGCCCCTAAATTCTGCAGCTCAACATGGGGAAATAACTTTGTGCTCTTCTTTTTTTTTTTTTTTTTGTTTTTTTGAGACAGGGTTTTCTCTGCATAGCTTTGCGCCTTTCCTGGAACTCACTCTGTAGACCAGGCTGGCCTCGAACTCACAGAGATCCGCCTGCCTCTGCCTCCCGAGTGCTGGGATCAAAGGCGTGCACCACCACCGCCTGGCAACTTTGTGCTCTTCTTAAAACAGCCTAAAATCTGCACATGCCTAGAGGGCCGACTTGTTCTGCCAAATTCATATGATTGAGACGGTTCAGTAATGGCTCTGCTCTGCCTGAGTTTAACCCCCAGAATCTATACGGTGGAAGAAGAGAACTTATCCTCTGATCTCCAAATGTACGCCGTGGCACACGCATGCTGCCACCCATACAAATAGACACCTGAAACAATGACTCTGAATCAGAATCAAAGGAGACTGTCTTCAGGTGACTGCCCAACACTGGTGTGGGAGGCCCATGGAAAGACCCAACCTCAGCCACACTGCTGTCTCACACAAACAGCCTCCATTATTACTAACTACCGTCTGACTTCTCTGGCAGCATTCCGAGGCATCCACGATGGACCCACAAGGCGAAATAGCAGATAAAAATTTTACCAATGCAAACATCTTTCTCCGTTCTCTACCCATCAGCTTGAACTTGCCTGCCCGGGCACACACAGCTGTCTCACCCGCTGCATCTGTGTGACCCACAAGAATGCCCTCACCAGTGGCCCCTGGAGTCCCAGGGTCCCCATGAGGTGGGAGGGGCTGCCTACCCCGAGAAGGAGTCTCTGGCCAGGCTCCCACTGCAGCGCAGCACCGTCTTGCTCAGTTCGAAGAGAACGTCATGCAGGCTTTGCTCCTCCAGCCGTTTGGTGGTCAGCTCCAGCAGCTGCGTGCTCCTGCGGAAGAGCTTGCAGGCGTAGCAGGTGGCTGAGGCCGTCTCCATCTTGTCTCCAGTGAGCACCCAGACCTTGATGCCCGCCTTCTGCAGCGCCTCAATTGTGTCGGCGGCTTTCTCCTGGAGCCTGGGAAAGGAAGACCCAGACAGGGGGTCAGGATCCAAAGGCCACCAAATAAAGAACTCCAAAAAACACGAAGCCATCAAAATATTCAGCTCTATAAAACAGCACATGCAAGTGGCTGTGAGTCTATGTTGAGGACCCGAACAGCAGCTCCCAGAGTGCACACCTTACGATGATGTGCTACAAGGCTCCTCCAAACAAACATGGAGAGCTATTTAAGGAGGCTGTTCTGTGTTGCGTCCTTTTGCTGAGCCTCACATCCTTCCACAATCCAGTACCACTCCACTTAGGAGAAGAATCATTAAAACCAGAAACAAAACGGGAAAATGGAGTAGAGGAAAAAGGTAATATCTTTCCTTTTGTTACCATGTGTTCTAATGCTGCTACTTATCAAACTGGAGTCCAGGTTCTAAGTAACATATCAGACGCTGGTAATAATGCTAGTGCCAGAGCTAGCTAACGTTTACCCCTGGCTTAGCAAGTGCCAGCACTGTGTGAAATCTGGTATGACCTTTCACCTCTACATAACCCTGTGGAGTCAGACGAGTCCCTGGGAGGATGCTCCTGGCCTGAAGTGTGGAGATGCCATTATCACAGCTGCACAGATGAGGAAAACCACCTCCAATCTCCTCATTTTTCTGAAACAGTAATAAGGGACCCGAGGCCTAGAGAGGTGAGTGTACCATGTGCTGGCTCTGGGTTTTAAAAAAGTAACTTGTGACCAAACGTCACTTCGATGGGACATCCTATCTGAAATCCCAGGAGGATGCATGCTCTGTGTCACCTGGGCTACACAGCGAAACCCTGTCTAGAAAACAAATGGGTCTACTGTCCCCTGTTCCCACGTGCGCCTGGTGCCCACGTGCCATGGCCTAACCCCAGCTGTCAGCTGCCCGCAAGGACTTCGTGCCAATGCACTCCGAAGCCCCTCCCTGGAGCAGCCCCCTTTCTGCACCAGCACCCCCAGGCCACTGCAGTGGTGCTTGGCCTTCTCTCATAATTTTATCAGCTATAGCTGCTGGTTTTTACAATAGTCCACTCCATTATGTTAACTTTCTTCAACAAACAATGACGAGTATATTGAAGACATTAAAATCTAGGAAGTCAAGCTGTGTTCAAGAGCCAGCAGCAATTAGGAAAATAACTACTAATTCCTTTCTAAGGAGTGAAAAGAAAGCGGATCTTCCATGTGTAACATGATGTAAAGATGTTACTTTCACTATCTGGAGGGAAAGTGGCCTTTCAGGCACCCTATTTGTGGTCAGTAACACACCACCCAGCTATGGTTTCCTGGGTTGTCACTCTATGTGAAGGAAAACAGGTGACCCATGTCCTCAGGAAGAACACACGGGCATTGGACATGAGTGCTGTCTGCCCACCCACGCTCATGGCTGCTCGCATCTGTGACTGTGGACGTGTGTTCTACCTGCCCACCCCCTCTCACGGCCGCTCGCATCTGTGACTGTGGACGTGTGTTCTACCTGCCCACCCCCTCTCACGGCCGCTCGCATCTGTGACTGTGGACGTGTGTTCTACCTGCCCGCCCACTCTCACGGCCCACTGGACTCTGTAACTGAACAGACGCATGTGGCAACCTTACCGGTCCTCGACCGCGGTAGCACCAAGCAGAATCAGGTCCTTCTCGATCTGCTCATAGGCTTCTGCTAACTTCTTCTCCCGATCTTGAAGAGCCACCTTAGCAGCCTGCAGCACTTTGCAAACACCTTCATATTCCTCTGGCTCGAGCCGCTTGTAGGCAACACACAGGGTTCGCAAACCCTCCTGTGGAACAAGAGTCAGTGTTTAATGTGAGTCCAGTGTTACTCGCTGAATATATTCTCAGGCCTTCCTCATACCCATCTCTGCGGAGAATGAGTCATGACCCAGCCACCCTCAAGGGATTACTGAATTACATTAAACATGGACAATCATGTACACTATAGAACTGTAACAAATGATACCTGGACCAGGCCACTACACGAGAACACAGACTTTTTCCTTCATGTAAACAAAGAGAGTTCAAGTTAAGCTTTCCGGACATAATTTGTAATGTGGTGGCAACGGTGTTTCCAGACCTGGGAGTTTGTCAGGATTTGATGTAATGAACACCAAGGAAGCCTGCAAGGTTATTCATCCACAAGCTGGGTACAAGGAAATTAAGCCTTAAGGATGAAGGGTTCTGAGGTGTGGAGAGGGCGCAATGCAGCTAGCTATCAAGGCCATGTGGCCGGCCACTATACATCACTCCTGCCACGGCACACCACACTGTCACTGGGTGACGGCCCTTGGAGTGGTTCCCTTGGGTGCCTCCTGCTCTTTCCTCTCAAGTCTGTGAGACTCACAGACTCTCAACAAGCATTGCAAATTCGGATTTTGGATTTTAAAGACGTTTCCTGTTACCTGTTGTCAACACTTCTCACAGCTCTTCAGACCACCTAGCTTGTGTCAACAGTTGCTGGTCAACAGTTCTCATCACCCCTCACGAGGAAGAGAGGGGCACAAGTCCGAAAAATCATAGACAAGGAAGTCTCCACAAACAACATCTAGAACTGCCCAGGACGGAGGGTGCTGGGAGTGGAGAACCAGGCTTTTAGAAATGAACAGGCCTTTGCTCGCAACGGTAGACAGGGGACTTTCTACTGTGGTGACATGAGGTGGAGGTGCTTTCCCCCAAGCCTCTTGCTAAACATGACGAAAGTCCTGTGTGAAACACTTCCAGGCTGTACAAAAGACAATCACACCTGGAGACCACTGTAGAGCACCGCCCTCATAAATACACCCAGTCATCCTCGACAGCACACTAGCAAACTGAATCCAACAGCTACCGAAGGACTGCATGCCGTGACTGAATGGGACTCATCCCCGGAGGCCAGGCTGATCCAGCCTAGGAAATGGGCTAATGTAACATGTGATGATCTGAACTGACACTGCAGGAGCAACACAGAGCTGTGCTCACAGTGGTTCCCCGAGAACTGCTCCAAGGCCAGCAGAGGGCAGGGAATCTCTCACTCCTGCACTTCTGCTGGACACAGCTCAGCATCACAAATTCCATCAGAGCAGTTTGGTGAGGGAGGGGGCACCAAACCAGAAAGAATGCCTTTCTAAAGACTGCACATGCGGACGACCAGCGCCTACGCGCAGAAAATCAGGAAGAATGCACACCTCTCGTGCAATCCCAGGGCTGCTACCCGAGTGCAGCAGAATGCACACCTCTCGTGCAATCCCAGGGCTGCTACCCGAGGGCAGCCGCAGCACAGTGGTGACGGCAGCACAGGCATGCCAGCTGCATCTCACGCACTCCCAACACTCACCTCGGGAAGGAAATCAAGGAAACATTCCTACCCATGATTCTGTCAGAAAGAAACCATGTGTTTACTCCTGGAGGAAAAGGACTCACAGACTGCAAACTACGAAACACTGACGAACCCACAGACGAGTCCAACAGCAGAAACTGGCTGTTTCCGAGGAGTGGAAGGTCTCATGTTGTTAAGGTGACAACACCACTCAGAGCCATTTGGAGTCTTGTGATGCTATGGAGCTCCTGTGGCGATCTCTGCAGGAACTCACAGGGAATGTCAGGGTACTTAGAAGAGCATGAGGGTTTTAGACAAGAATAAAGTTGGGCGTGCATACACTCTGGTTTCAAGACTTACTAGCACATGACAGTAAAGGAAACTGTACTGAATTGGTGTGTGTGTGTGTGTGTGTGTGTGTGTGTGTGTGTGTGTGTGTGTATAGAGAGAGAGACAGAGACAGAGAGGGGAGAGCAGGACAGAACTGAGGCCCAGAAACAAATCCTGGAACATCTGGTTAGATGGTTTAACAGGAAGAACAAGATCACTCAACAGGGATAAAACCGTCCCTTCAACAATGATACTCAAAAATGACGCCCACTTAAAAAGTAAGACAGTCTCCTTCACCTATAACATAAGGTCAATGTCTTAGATTTAAAGGCTAAAAGTATAAATTACTTAGAAAATACAGGGTAAAGTCTTCAAAATCTTGTATTTGGCAGCAATATCTTAATTATGATACTCAAAACAGGCAACTGACGAAGAAATGGATAACTGGATTTGAAGGGAACAACGGCTCTCTCAGCATTACCTTCAGCAGTTTTTACTTGTGTAAAGCTTTAATTGTTTAAAAATAATGTTATGAATGTGGGGCCTGCAGGCTCCTCAGTTCACTGCCTGAATAACTACTGGGCTGGAGTGTGGGCTGGGGAACTCAGGGAGAAGTGTGAATTACCTGAGCTGTAGGGTGGATCTAAGTGTTCCAGGACATATGTAAGGGATGCTATCCTGATTGTTTTTTGTCAACTTGACACAAACCTAGATATATCTGAGAAGAGGGAATCTTAATTGATAAAATGATGGGCATTTTCTCAACTAGTGATTGATGTGTGAACTCTTGGCCCACTGTGGGTGGTGCCATCCTGGGCAGGTGGTCCTGAGGTACATACGAAAGCAGCTGAGCAAGCCGATAAGTAACGTTCTTCCATGGTCCCTGCTTCAGTTCCTGCCTTCATGATGGACTATGATCTGGACAATGTAAGCAGAAATGAACCCTTTCCTTCCCACGTTGTTTTTGGTCAAAGTGTTTTACCACAATGTCTTACTTAGGCTTTCTGCTGCTGCGATGAAACACCATGACCATAAAGCAAGCTGGTGTGGCCTGCTTACAGTTTCAGAGGTTCAGTCCATTATCATCATGACAGGGAGCATGGTGGCATGCAGGCAGACATGGTGCTGGAGTAGTAGCTGAGAGTCCTATATCTTGTAGGCAACAGGAAATGGTCTGAAACACTGAGTAGTATCCTGAGCATAGGAAACCTCAAAGCCCACCCCTACAGTGACACACTTCCTCCAACAAGGCCATATCTACTCCGTCAAAGCTACACCTCCTAATAGTGCCATTCTCTATGATATTATGGGGGCCAATTACACTCAAACTACCACACACAACAGACATCCTAACTAAGACACTGTAACAACCAATGGCCCTGGAGCACCTGGAAGAGAACGGTGGATGGGCAGGCCCAGAGGCCAGGCACAAGCCATCAGGAAGCTACAGAGGACAGCACATTCTCAGCATCCCTAAAGGTACCAGGCAGAGCAATTCCAAATACACCAAACAACCTGAAGCCACAGATTGAAGGAACACGCTGTTTCTGAGGAGCTTGACCACTTCTCTGAACAAAATTCTGGAACTGCAGGAACAAGAAAGATCCAGTAGCCCATAGGACAAAGTTTGCAGTTGTGACCTGCCTGCAGGATGGAGTCCACACTCACAGAGGGATCAACTAGCCAGCTATTGCAGACCAAGTGACGAGGCTGGTGGAGCGGGACACACGTCATTAAAAATACACTACTGAAAAATTTCCAATCTTGGTAAAAGCCTGCAGACCACACTTCAGAGAGACAGACTTCTCCCAAACAGAAAAAGTATGAGAATTACCGCACAGACTCACCACAACCAGAAACCATCCATGGGAAGCAGCAAAGAAAAAAGGTGAGTACAGATAGCAAACACAGCCACTGCATGCAGTTCCCAAGAAAAGGGGTGTCTAAACAAGGACCCAGTCCACACTGGTGTTCAGTCTCAAACGTCCAACAGGTGAACGAATGACTGGGTTGGGCATCAGCACAGATGGGTTGCTCAGCGAGAAAAGGACACCATACTGTCACAGACACGCGTGGAGGAATCTCAGAGCAGTTCCGTGTTCTCAGAGAAGCCCGGTAAGACAACAGACGGAGTCTACTGTAAGAACACTGCACAAGGTAAGAACTCATCCACAGTGCTGGCAAACAGTGGCGGCTGATGAGAGAGCTGCCAGGGAGGGGAACACAAAGGTTCTGAGGACACTGTGGGGCAATGCTTTTAGAAGTGTTCATCAAAACTTACCTACTTTTTAATATGAACACGTTAATGTTTATTGACGATAGCTCAATAAAGTCTTTACTGTAACCATAATTAACATACTACTTCCCGTAAGGAAAATGATTCTCAGGTGGGAGAGAACCCTCCAGAGCAATGAAGTATGGACTATGTCAGTGTGCTCCCTAACACAAAGGGTGTCTCCAGTGACTCTCCTGGAGGTGATCCTTGGCAGAAGGGGCCAGAATCCCCAGTGTGCCCACTTGAAATGAAGTTAACACCAGGGCTTCAGGAAGTTTGTCCTAGGAAGTTCAATGTAGCCAGCACACGCCTTCTGTAGCACCAGATGGGGACTTTGAAGGAACGTGACGGCGCTGTATCTGGAACGTCTACCTAGACAGCCTTTACAGACTGCAGCAGAAAGCCGTCTAATTCCAGGCATGGGGTCTCTCTGACTCCTCAGTCCTGGGAGGAACAGCTCAGAGGATGTGAGCTGCCTCTGCAGGAGAACAGTTTACCGCATAAGTGAAAAAATGACCTCTCGTTATCGGTCAGCAGCAGACAGGAAAGCGAAGTGACCTCTAATATCAGAAAGTACCGTGGCTGAACCAAGAGTCTGTAGGAGGGAGAGGGGACAGAAAGGGGCAGCATCTTACCACTGCATTGCGCTCGACTCTGGACCGAACCTGGTCCACTTTGCCTTCTATCACTCGGGGAAATATTGAAGAATCTGCTCCTTTGCAAAACAGAAAAATTTCTCCTAGAAGATGAGGGGGGAAACAATGTTGAATTTAATTACTACATGGAGAGATAACTTTACTTTTCAGTCTGTTATTAATGAAAACAAGTGACACCAGTGTGGAGACCACTTAAAAGTACATCTTAAAGGATCAGTTAATACATTAAGATCTGAAAGAAGTGCAATCCATGAACTATGCCAGAGCCCTATTTTATCCTACAACCTGGTGCTCTAAAGACAGTCGGGAGCCATGAACAATGAGGGCTCTGGATGCTCACACTCCTTTGAGGAGCAGATCCTCCCTGGGACTGGGGTTGGGGTGGGAGGCTGAGCAGAACAGAACAAAGGGTGTGCTACGGATCCAAAAGGAGTGTTCGAATTTCATGAAATACCAGAAGGCGAGTGTCAGTTCCTCCCGAAAGTGGGTCTTCCATGGACAGACCATCCTTTGTATCACAAAGCCTCATGGGAAACTCTATCCCCAACATCTCTACTTTTGTCCTCAGAACTCTGAGCACCTTTGTGCCGACTATACATGCTCCTTTTCTCAACATGAAAGAATCTTCTCCTTCCAGGTAAGAGACACTAACAGGCGGCAAAGAAGTAGCCACGGCTTAGAGAGACCAACTCTGATGCAACGTGCTCAGCCCAGCTGCTCTGTAATCAATCTCAGCCGGACCCTCAGCTGCCCTCCTCTGTGAAGCACACTGTCCGTGGCCCTCAGGCTCAGCAATAATGCAATCTCAGGCCTGCAGTGCTATGCTAACAGAGTATTTGGGTGTAGCTATAGAAACATCAAAGAAAGCCTGGTGTGTGGCACATGCCTTTAATCCCAGCAGGCAGAGACAGGCGGGTCCCTAAGTTTGAGGCCAGCCTTGTCTACAGAGTGAGTTCCAAGACAGCCTGGGATATACAGAGAAACCCTGTCTCAAAAAAAAATCAATAACAACAACAATAAAAACAATTTAAAAAGAGAGAGAGAGAGAAAGAAATACACTGACTTCCCAGTGGCAGCAGGGCTACAGAAGGGAAATGACGTGGTTTATGTTCCCAGGAAGGTGGGACACACAGATTCCTTGTAGGACAGGCTCCTACGCCCCTAACACTGAGGGTGCTTGGAAGTATGTAGAGAGTAAATCCAGAGGGCTCAAGAGGCCAGTGGTGACTGGTTTATTCAACTGCCCAGCGTGGGAGGAATGAGGGGCACACTTCCGGTCTGAGGATGGGATCAAATCCCAAGGCTGAGCTATTTGGGGCACCCACTTGATCTATTTCCAAACTGTAGGAAGTATTAATGTGGGGTGCATAAACTGGGAAAACAGTGTTAACAGAGACGTGACTGTTGTTCAGTGTCCCCTGAAAGGTGCGGAAGAGTGATGGGACTTCCCAGGAGGGACGTCCACACCAGGCTGGGGAGTACGAGGCAGCTCCCAGTGTGGACGCTGTGGATACTTGGGGGCATCCAGGACGGCATTCCAGGGCCTCAGTGAAGGACCTGTGGAGGGGCTGCCACTTCACACCATGATCCAGGAAGGAGAAACAGCTGGACAAGCAGCCTCCGGGTGGCAAGGAGATGAAAACGCGACCTGGGAATCCGTCTGCCCACAGAAAGTGCTGGTCAAAGGCCAGGAGACCAGTAACTGAACCTCGACACCAGAGCTATGTGGCTGTAAAGAGAGTCCTGTGAGTGCTGGGGGGCATCCGGCCCAATGTGAGGGCAGGGAGAGGATGAGACACATATCTCCCTTTGTGGGGATTCCTCTGGAGAGGGTGACAAGGGACTAACTCATAAGGCCTTCTAGATGAGATGCTGACAGAGAAGGACAGCTGCAGAGCTACATGGGAGGGAGGAGGCGAGTGCCAACCCACATGGAGATCACACGACAGGGCAAACAAACCACCTGGTCAGGGGTCCCACTGCATCCACTCCTTCAGCATCCCACACTTTAGCCACAAACCAGAATGTGCCACTCCCAAATAAAGAGCCATTGTCATAGCAACCAGCCAGCCACGAAATCCACTGCAATTAGTATTCTGAATTCTAGTACAGAAATATCTACACACTCCCATGTCCTTAAATACAGTGTTTTAGATGGGTGTGGAACACAGCAGTAGGATGTTCACAGATGAGACGGAGTGTCTGCAGGAGGCTCGGTGAGTACTCACTTCTTTCCACAGCTGTTACTGTGCAAGAGTTTACCTGTGCCTTTAAAAACGGAATAAATGGAGAGGGGAAGACAGCTCAGGTGGTAAGGAATCTGCCTTGTGAGAACGATGGCCTGGGTTCAATTCCCAGAGCCCATGTAAAAAAGCTAGGCACAGAAGCACGCATTTGCAATGTCAGTGCTGGGGAGGCAGGACAGGGGGACTTCTAGCCAGTCAGTCTGTCCTACTCAGTGAGATCCAAGCCAGTGAGAGACCCTAAGATCAAACAGAGGAGGGGACACTGCCTGAGGTGTGACACCCCAGGTTGTCCTACGGCCTATACACACTCAAATGTACACACACAAATGTGGAATAGTTCTTATGTCCTAAACCCTTAAAGGTCCTAAAGAATTATCCATCAGAAGAAAACAACCACCACGTAACATCAGGAGAAATCTTACCTGTAGTAGATTTTACAATCACACTCATTCTTCTCCGCACAGAGTCAAAACTCAGAACTTCTAGCAATTCAAATCTGAAACAGAAAGGTGGGACATATTATATTCTCTGCTGTCAAGTGGATGCTGAGTTTGAGTGATGGCCAAAGGACTGCCACAGCAGGAAGTGGGCGTCTCACTCTCCCTGTGCCCTGTCCACACTGTGTGGATGCCCCCTTGGATGTCCTGGGCCTCACAGGATGCCCAGCTCCAGCCTTGTGTTGGGATCAGTGTTTAAGAGTGGTGACGGGTCAGTCCAGGCTCTGACTCCTCCCAGGAGAGTCATAATATCTATGTCTCATTTGGAATATCGAAAGAGCCTGCAACTCTCATGCCAAGTCTGAAAACCTCTCCAGGAGACCTGCCAGGGCTCCGGAGCTGGAGCTGCCTTGAGTTCAGGGCCCGGCTCAGACAGGACCTCTGCGGCCCTGCAGTGTGCAGCCCTGCAGCCTCTCACACAGTCCTGGGCATCTCACTGCAGCAAGTGGGACTCGGTCCTTTCCCAGCGACAGGACTTCATGCAGAAGCTCCTCACCTCTCGATGTCATTCTCCCTGTTCAGGATTTCCATGTAATTGTCCTTCAGTCTCAGGTACGTGAAACCAAGCCTGCGGACGGAGAAGCCAAAGCAGAGCTGAGTCTGGAGTCCAGACAGGCCTCTTCCAGGGAGCCCGCATTTTACACAGAGGCGACCTTCCTTGGAGAGGAAGCACTTTCAGTAAGCCAGGTTGTTGGGTGCAGTACAAAGCCAGGGCACAGGGATTCGGATTGATGGACCACCTTAGAAATGACCCAAGGGTTTGCACGCCTACAGTGAAGAGGTGCACTCTGTGGATGCTGGGGGCTTGTGGGAAGCCAGCACCAGGTGTCTGGGCTGCACGTCTTGCTTCCAACCATGTTTCACTAACTGATCAGTGGGCTTCAGTAGAAAGAGAAGCTCAGAGGCCATCTGCCACAGATGAACAGTCACCGAAGTCCCTGGGTTGGAAACTGAACCCTAGTGCAAGTAGTTGGCCAGGGAGCCTTGGCCCCTCATGAAATGACTAATTAGGCCACCGCAGGAGAGGGCTCCTCAGACACAGAATAATTTTGTTCTCTGTCTTCTCTCCATACTGCCACCATTCTGGGCACAGCAAGAAACCCTCTGAGATGCTGCTGCCTTGACCCCGGACCTCCCAGCCCCCAAACTGTGAGAAATACATTCTGGGCTAGTTTTGTTTCTGTTTTATAAGTTATAAATTATGCAGCCCTTGGTCAACCTACTTATCTGACAGGACGTAGGCCCACAGTGGCTATCTGCAATGATATTACCCCACCTCCCTCTGGTGTACAAACAAACACCTCCAGCCACGGGGCACCTGCCAGGACAGTGAAGAAGGTCTGGCTGAGCAGCTTACCAAAGGTAGGACAGAACACACCGCCCATCCAGCACCAGCTGCCACAGCAGGCAGGTGCTAGGCATGTGGGTGATGTCAGCCACCTGCTCCAGTGGGAGCTGGCTCAGCTGAGACCAAGGCCCCTGGGAAGGGAAGAGCTACAGGGATGGCTGGACAGCCTGACCTGACTTTCCTATCTATAGCAGCCACGGCTTCACCCCATAAACCAATGGTTCTCAACCTTCCTAATACAGCTCCTCATGCTGTGGTGACCCCCAACCATAAAATGATCTCATTGCTACTTCAAAACTATAATTTTGCTACTGTGATGAATCATAATGTAAATATTTGGGATGCAGGACATCTGATATGTGACCCCCAAAGGGGCTGCAACTCACAGGTTGAGAACCACTGCTATAAATGCTCCTAAACATAGCCTCAAGAGTTTTTTTGTTTTGTGTGTGTGTATGTATTGAGGCGGTTTGGATACCTAGTGAGGGCAACATCATTCACATATCTTTGCCTCTACCTAAACTGTACAGGAAAGACAGATTTGCTTAGTCACAATACAACACTATTCTGACAGGTGAGAGGCACAGAAATGTCCTCCTGCCATTCTCAGTCTCTGAAGGCTGCACACATTTGTCAGTAGCAGCACAGAGGGACACTGGGAGTTCGCTATTCCGTGAGAATTGTGAGCTGAGAGTCTTAGAGATATCCCTGACCTGAAATTGTGTCACACATCTGGAGTGTTCTTCTGGATGTCTGTGTAACATGCCACATCTCCCACAGCAGAAAGAACTCCAGGAAGACCCCTGGTCAGTGTAAACATCCCAGATGGAAAGACCCAACACAAAGAAAGAGCAGTGATGGGCAGAGCCTGGCATCCAGTTGCTAGCTCTCCAGGTCAGGTGGGCCTCCCATCCAGCTGCTAGCTCTCTGGGTCAGGTGACTAGCTCTCTGGTCAGGTGACAGAGAGAGCTGCAGAGAGCTGGCCTTGGTGTCTTGGGATCCAAGGGAAGGCCTGGGGACAGGGCTCTGTCTAGACAGCTTTAAGCACAGAAAACACAGCAACAAGGGCTTGTGTTGCTGGCCAGGAAAGCCACCTCCACAGAGTGCAAGGGACATGAGGTCATAGAGGTCACAATACAGTTTCTCTAGAATGACTGACGATTGGGGTTGCAGACCTGTTACCCCAACACTCTCTGAGCCCGGTGGCCTGACTCACCTCTGCACACCTTCAACCAGTGCGACCTCATCAGGCGAGGATGAGATGTACACACAGGACTTGGAGTCTGGAGATTTCCGCGGACCATCTACGTCATCCCCATGATCGTCATCCTTCACCTGGACGGTGTGGCACAGGCAGATAGCCCTGAAAAACAGCTCCTCCCGTTCCTGTGGAGACAGTCGGGGAAACTGTAACACCTCTGCCTGCTATGGGAAGAATGTGTGTGAGAGACTGGACAGGCTCACAAGGCAGAGGCTAAGACCTCCTGGGGGTGAGCTGTCATTAGCTTGTCTCAGTGGTTACAAAAGAGAAGCACGTGTGACTCCTTCATGCTCCAGAGTTGCCATGGCAACTCGTGTAAGTATTAACAGGCAGTGAAGACTGAAAGAAGGGATTTTGCTCATAGCGACACTCCTGGGAACCAGGAGGCAAGGCTATAAGCACTCTCAGGAATGGCATGGCATGGTGGGAAAATGTCACCTACGTAGTTGGCACACTCGTTCCTGGCCACAGTGCCTGTGTGGCAGTGGCAGTCTGCCTGGCAAAGGACACTGCCCTCTGCATGACTTAACCTCCAGCAGTGTGCCTGCAGCCTGCAGCTCAATCATAACACAGCCCTGGACGCAGAAGCTAGGAGCCCCACGCTGAGCTGAAGAGCTGTGCATGAGGTCACGGTAGGCTGACCCAGATCTGAGCTCGGCTTCCTCAGTGCTGGCTACACCCTGTAGTCAGAGTTCAAAGATCGCTGAGGTCCTCAGCAGCTGGACAGCACAGTGGCCATGACAGGCTTCCCTGACAATCAATGTGGCTGTGGGATTTGGGGTGCGTTCAGGTCTCAGGATGGCCACCAGATCTACTCCTTCCTCTTTGTGAGAATATGATACCAATCGGAGATCACTTTGTAGGAGCCAGCGTTCTGAATGTGAACTGCTCATCTATCATTAAGAGGTCACTTCTGGCTCTCAGTGGACCCCTCAGGTTCTGCAGTCATGATTTATCCCTTAGTCACCATACAACTGGTGCTGGAATTTGAACACTAAGACCCAAGGCCATGGCACTCTGGTGTGTGTGTGTGTGTGTGTGTGTGTGTGTGTGTGTGTGTGTGTG
>CABHPP010095021.1:0-50000 GCA_902168425.1 Peromyscus attwateri
TTTTTTGTTTTTCCATATGAAGTTGAGTATTATTCTTTCCAGGTCTGTGAAGAATTGTGTTAGTATTTTGATGGGGATTGAATTGAATCTGTAGATAGCTTTTGGTAATGGACAGGAAGCAAGAGTCATCCAAGATGGTGTTGGTGTTGGTTGTTGTTGTTGGCTGGGGTACCGCATTTCCCCCATCACCTCTGGCTGGTCTGCCAGGGCCAAGACCTTCCTTTCTGGGCAACAGATTCTGCCTAGGTTTAAAGTGATGGGTATATTACATGCCTCAATTAATTACCATTCTGGCTCATGCCTCTCGGTCCAGCTGCTTGGGAGGCTGAAACAGGAAGATCACTTGAGTGCAAGAGGTGGAGGCCAGTCTGGTCAACACCAGAGAAGAGAGAAGATGGAGAAGGGGAAGAGGGATAAAGGGAGGAAAAAATGCTTGCAGTAAAACAGTGGGGTTCATCTGGTTTCATTCCCATCACCTCTACACACATGCACCTCCATCTAAATCACTCCCGACATCCTCATGGAAGCACAACAGCCAAGGTAGAGATATCATCACCTCCAGTGACTTGACTGAAAGCAACCATTCCTTTCTCCCTTTGCAGCTGTCATCAGCCACCCTGTCCCCGATCCTTTGATATCAACTGGTAGGTATGTGAATAACTGAAGGTCGGTGTGCACAGATTCGAGAGAACCTCTGACCCCTTTCTCTCTCTTCACTACGGTGCAGAGCCTCCCTTCATTCTCTACCTAGAGACACTTCTGATGCAGGCCATAGGGGTCAAGCTACCAAGATCTATTTTGCATATGTTGGATGTAAGATACCCTGGGCTACGCCAGAAAGAATGTGGGAAGTATCCAGCAATACTGAGAGTTAAGCATCGCCCAGGGACAAACCATGGGACACGACATGCAGAGAGCCACCTTGACTTCCATTTTGTACAAATAATAATGGTACCGAGGACCCCAGGAGTGAAGCAAGGGAATGACCCCCACACTGCCATGCAGACAAGGGGTCAATTTGAATCCCGACTTCACTGTTTCAACACCAAAGGTTTTTCTTTTGGCAGTCACCGTTCATACAACACAAATGCTCTTCCCTCTGGCATAAATCCTTTCTTTTAGAAGCAAAACAAAAAAGACCCCATCCTCCAGGCTCTCTGGCTCTAGACAATGGCCGAGCGTGGCTGCCAGCATCCAGTGAAGGATCCACTGTGCCTCTGCGGCCTCCTTATCTTCTATCTCCTGCCCACACCACCACAGCGCTTGATTTTCCTGGGTGTTTTCACGACTTCTCTCCTACAGCTGCTTTGACAAAATTTGCCTGCTGCCGGCTCATGCAAACAACCCTCTTCTTGTGCCGGGTGCCTCTTGTCTTCACTCCAGGCTGCGGGGGAGAGAGCAAGTCTTTGTGGCTTACCTTCAATAGCTCTCTGAGTCCAAAGCCCTCGTGGGCGCTGGCAGGCCAGCCCGTCAGCCTGTGAATAGAGGATGTTGTTCAGCTTCTCTTTGCAAAGCCGGCCTCTGGGCATCAGAAATGGATCCGCATCCTCAGCCTGGTAGCTTGGGGACAGATTCATGGGCAAGCTGGCAGAAGCCCAACGATGATTATTTTCCCTTGGCATACAGGCACATATTCAAGTCCCCCTACAAAATGCTTTCAGAAACCCTGGCCCACTGGGTTAATATTAGCAGCCTTGCCCTCCCTGGCTCTTCCAACACTAACTTTGCCTCCCCTATAAGTATTGTTCTGGCTCATTCTTCAGTTGAAGAAACCGTTGACAAATAGAAAAGTGATTTTCATGTGCCCACTTAGCTGCAAAATTACAGCACTGCTTTATCCAGGGTCACTGACAGCTTTAGAGATATCCGAAGTCCCCCAGAAAAGATAGATGCCTTATTCATGTATAAGCCACAGAGAAGGAATGCAATCCCACCAGCCTAGGCACTGGATGCTCTACCTCCATTGTCTAAGAGAAAGGGGAGAAATGGCTGAGTTCCCTTTCCAACCCCAAGTCCCTCCTACCCACACATAGCATCTGATAATCTTCTAGAAGAAAAAGGAGTTGGTCTAGATGCTGATACATCAGGGTAAGTAGACCCTGACTCTTTAAACCATACCTAGTTCTGCACCTAAGCATCTCTAAGATGTTCAACTTGACCTCCATAGTACAATGTAAAGCAGACCAGGACATTCCCCAGGCACAGGTAGAAAGGTTCAAAAGCCACATGCTTCCAGCCACTTCTCAATGTCTTCTTTCCTCTAGCATTATGCGGTTTCCAACAACACCACCCGGAGGTATCAGAACAATTAAATGAAAGAAAGCAAGGGTTATGGGGAATGATGCCGAGCCTTTCATCGGCTCTATAGCAGCTGCTGCTATGGAAGTCCTGGTAGAAGGCTCGATAGTGTAGGAGAAACATCTCACCAATCACCCTGGTGGCCTGAAGTAGTCATTGTCAAATCCCATTAGTCACATAATAAGAATTGTATGCTTCCCAGGAAGAGAGCCTTTTTTTCCAGAAACCCACACAGCTTCCTCACATGCAGAGAAATTGGTGATGACAACGGAGGAAGAGTGGTCTAGTTGGCAGTTATGGGTTAATGCAGGGAATGTAATCTGGCTGTCGGGCTGATGGACCAATCACACTGATGTGTTTTATTTGACACGTAGGTTTAAAACATCAAGAATTTTAAAATCGGGAGCCTAACCATCCTGAGCCTGTATATTAGGCAATTACCAAGGAGAGGAGACTGGAGTTCCCTTCCTTACCCAGGACAGGCACTCTCCAGTTCACCACAGACCCCACCACTGCCTGCTGCCTGATCAATGGCACAGCTCATGATCCACTGCAGGTACTATTGTGACTCTACTGTTGTGGTCCTTTTAGTAAATAGTGTACCCATAGATCTTAGAAGAACACTAACTGCCACAAATAGCAGACCCCCAATATCTGCAGTGTGGACTCTCACATCATAGTCTTATACCAGTTAATGTGGTAGCTTTCCTCCACATTCAAGGACCGTGCTTCTTCTGTCTTGTGGTTTTGCCAATTTGTAGGCCTTTAACATCCATTTAACAGGCTTTATCTGTGTTCTTCAGCTAAAGAATAAGGAAAGGCATGGCCAAAAACAAAAACTATTCCTTAAAAATGTGATCCTATGGCTGAGAGACAGCTCAGTCAGTAAAGTGTTTGCCTTCAATGCACAAAGACATCTGTTCAATCCCCAGAACCCAAGTTAAAAAAAAAAAAAAAACAGATAAGAATGGTGGTGTGTACTATAATCCCAGAGTTCGGAAAGCAGGGACAAGTAGATTCCTAGGGCTCGCTGGCTAGCCAGTCTGGCCTACTTGGTGAGTTCTGGGCCAGTAAGAGACCTGATCTCAAAACAAAAGATGAACATCACCTAAGGAATGATACCCATAGTTCTCCTCTGACCTCCACACACATGCATATGTGTACGCGCGCACACACACACACACACACACACACACGTACACACACACACACACACACACACACACACACACACCAAGAGGAACAATGGCCAAGAGAAGATATTATGCATTCTTTGCACCCTTCACTTTGAAGAACAAGCCCCATGAGCCTTCTAGATACAAAGTGGTTAGGAAGATACAGCGTCCAGCAGGATAGGCACCTCTGTGCATGCTACAAATGTGGAAGGAGGGGGGACCTTGACTTCTAGTTTCCATCAATCTCTGCCACAACCCTATTCTATGAAAAGCATGTGGCACTGAACAGAAGACTAAGAGCTGTGAGTTTCATAGACTGCCAGCTATCCATATCCATAGTCAATCCTTGCTTTCTAATATCAGAATTGCAAGCCCAGGAACAGTCCATCTAGGGAATGATGCTACCAGCAGTGGGCAGCTCTTTGCACCTCTATTAACTTAATCAGGAAAAAGCACCCACAGGTATGCAGAGGCCCATCTCCCAGGTGTTTCTAGATCGGATGAAGTTGGCAACTGAGACTCACTATCACGTAGCCTCCAAGGACTTTCAACCTAATTGGAGCCATGAGAGTGGGGATGCAACTTAAGCCAAATAAAAACCAGGGAGAAGAGCTAAGTACCCCCTTGCATGACACCTACTTAGAATTTTGGAGAAAGGAGAGTAATTGATAACGCACTGCACATTGATGTTGGCGTATAGAATCTTTCAAGCTTTCACTAGCACCATCCACGCTCTACCTGTGCCCTTCTCCCAACCCAACATTACTCAGATGCTCAAGTCCTTTTCCCAGGACTCCAGAAGGTGGCTGTATTTAGAAAGGATCTTTAACAAGGTAACTAAGCTAAAAATGAATCAGTAGGATGGTCCTCAATCTTGTACTCTAGTGTCATCATAAGAAAGGGAACAAAGACCCAGACATGCACAGAAGGAAGATATGGAGTTATCTGCAAGCCAAGAACAAGACACTCATAAAAAGACAACACAGGGGCTAAGGAGAGGCTCAGGGTCCCCAGACCAATTTCAGCCAGCTGGTATCCAACTGTAATTCCAGTTCCAGGGGTTCTGATGCCCTCTTCTGGCCACTATGGGCACCTGAACACACATGGTGCATATATCAACAAGCAGGCATGCACACACAAATACACACATGTTTTTTTAAATATATATTTAAAGAAAAGAAAAAAAATCAACAAACCTTCCAAGGCTTGGTCTTGGATTTCTAGCCTGCAGAATTAGAAATGTCAGTTGTTTAAGCACAGAGCGTGGTGTTTTGTTACCCAGCAGCCTTGACAAACAATACAGTTTATATACCCACTTCTTAGCTACCCTGGGTGTTTACCTACCCAGGAAAACAATACAAAGGAAAGAGAACAGATGCTTATGAAGTACTTAGGATGGGATCCTGCTGGCAACACACCTTACTGAATGCTCATCACAATCACAGAGGACAAATCGCCTTATGATTCACACTTTTGCGGGGGGGGGGGGGGGGTCAGAAAGACAGACAGAGAGTCAGACCATTGGTCTGAAACTTCAGACCATTCTCCGTAAACCTCCCTCCACTGCTTCTAAGCAACCCTCAAATTTGGCCAATGGCCTTATTGGGGGAAAATATCAAAATGTAGACTGTGTATAGGTGCCATGAAAAATATTTTTAAACATTATAGCTCTCAGTGGCATCAAAGATACTGGAACAAATATGATACTATTCCTGAACAAAGAGAATGTAAGAAAAACTGGTAGAAACGGGACTGCCGTCTAAATAGGCACATTCTTAACCTTTTCAAGCCAAACGGCCTACAACAATATCAAATTTTACTCATGTTTCTAGTTTTTCCACCCAAGTTGGCTTTGTAAGTTGTTGGTTTTATCAAAATTGAGTCGGGGTATGTTCAATACAATGTTGAATTCATTGGAGAGGGGGAAAAAGGCAAAAGAAAAACCTTGCTTCTTCCATGCCAGGAGCTTACAAAGACATACAAACCATGAGGAATTCCAAGGACTTACTCAGAAGCTGTTCTGCAAATGCATGGCTTGAACAAAGGACCAATGTTCCTTTCAGAGAAGAGTGCAGGACCGGTTTCCGGCATTTTCTTTAAGTCATTAGGACCGTGCCAACAAACAAACATATACTGGTCCCCAGAGAAAGAATCTCATTCACCACGGCTTACAAGAGTTTGATTATTGGGACGGGGGTGCTCCATGGCACGTGCCTTGCCAGCCGGCCCCCAAATGTACAGATTTGCTTAAAGGGCTTTATTGATGGTGGCCACAGACAGATAGAGACTGTGGGGGAGCTGACATCCCCTGGATACTAACGGATTAGTGTCATCCAGACCAACACACAGTCCCTACCAGAGAGAGCTGAAAACTCTGCCTTGTTCCTCAGGAACCTGTTTCTTTAAACATGCAAAATATAGAAACAGCACACTTGTGTTTAGGAGGCTTGAGGTTCCCTTTCACTGGGACAGTCAAAGGGTTCTGAAGACCTGGAATGAAATGTCACTGAGTGATATTAGGTGAGGTAATGTTTGGCTCTTTACCCAAGTACATGTTTCAGCTTTTAACAAACATGAAATTGAATAGGGTGGGTCTTGAAAACACTGGGGCATTGGATAAAGGATGAAGCCCTTTTCCCAAACTCCAACTCTCTACACATTATCTAGGTGTCTTTGATAACCTCTTCGCTGTAGAACCTTCATCTTTACAACAACAGTAAAAACAGGACTCCCTACAGTGTACAGAAAGATAAAGTAGCATTGTGTGATTCACTCAGAATGTACCAAGCATCAGTGGTGGTAGAGCACTTGGTTCTCAACCTTCCTAATGCTGAGACCCTTTAATACAGTTCCTCGTGTTGTGATGACCCCAAACATAAAATTATTTCATTGCTACTTCACGACTGTAATTTTTCTACTGTTATGAATCATAGTGTAAATATCTGATATGCAGGTATCTGTATGCAAGTATCCCCCTGTGAAACAGTCCTTGGATCCGCAATAGGTCAGGACCCACAGGTTGAGAATAACTACACTGAGTGAATAATTAAATGTAAAAAAGTTAAAAGGGCTAAGAGATATATGGGAAACACTGCACAATAGATAAAAGGATGCTTTTTTATGGTTGAGAAATCAACATCGTGCAAAGAGAAACCTGCATGAGTGAATGATTTTCACTCTGAAGGCAGTGGAGAAGGCTTCAGGGAAGTAGTATTGGAGTTGAAACATGACGACACAAGAGATGATGAAATTCATATGGAAAAAAAAAACGATGGGAAGAGTCCTCTGAGCGTGATGAAGAGCTTGTCAGGGGCTGGAGTTTAAGGGGACAGGGGAGAAAGGGCACATGATCCGTCTGTCTCCTCTGGGAAGCATCCCTACCAGCTCTCCCTCATCCTCTCATCTGAGTACCACACTTCTTTTGTGTAGTCCTGCTTCACCTCTGTCCTAACACCAATTCCACAGTATTAGAGCATTCTCTTCCACGCCAGATGCCTAACACACAAACACACACACAATATACCATCATGGGCTGAAAGGTGCCTGAGGATTAGAATCCTCTTTCTCTATTTGCAAACCAGCACTTAGTACATTACCTGAAACTCAATTACGTACTCAAACATAAAGGAGACTGTGAGTTATAACAATCAATAACTGCTTTGTTGAATTTAGAGTGGAAAAAGACACTGTATGTGAGGTGTCACTGTTGTCTGAAATTAGGAATGTAGGAGTAGAGTGCTTCCCTGGAGAGATTCAGATAGAGGTCTTATGCACCATCATGAGTGGGACAGACGGTGTTCCAGGGGCAGACATAGGCTGGAGTTCTAGATCTGGGATCACCTATGATGAGATGGTAGTCACATTCAAGCACAGTATGCATCCAGAAAGGGGTGTAAATAATGAGGACGCGCACCAAAGCCAACAGAGAGAAAACAGTTCCCCAGAGAGTTGGAAAAAAGCTCTCAAAAGAGCACAAGACTCTGTCATTGCTGAGTCAGGGCTGAATGAAGAGAGAAAAACTGGCCCACAACCATTCCAGAAATGTCAATGGGAAAGGCAGTCTTGGAGAGGCTTGTGTTTCCCAGGCTCCCAGCCCTGGTTCAAAACGTTATCTTCATTTCACCGTGCGCTCCCAAGACCCTTCTCCGACCCTAGTCCTTCCTCCGCTATTTACACTGTTGCTGTGGTTTTCCTTCCTGACCCTTCTCATTGAAACTATGGAAGAAACGGGGAAGAAAGCCAGGATGCCTCTCACTGACTGGCTTTAGAAGTAGGTGACAGCTTTGACCCTATGTGGTCTCTGGGGAGGCAGCATGAGACCATAGGAAAGCCAGAGGCTTCACTTTCTACTCCAGGTGATGTAAGCAATTCCATAACTTCTCAGTGCCCCCCCATTTCCTCATTCATTTGTATCAAATGGATACATGCACATACACACACACACACACGTAAACACACACATGTAAACATACAAATTTCAGTTCAGTGTTGTGCCCAGTGCAGTAAAATTCTAACCATTAAAAAAAAAAAATCTCTCATTTTATACTTGATACATCCTATGTAGTCCATAGACGTACATTTCTGTTCCTTTGAGCACGTTTGACAACTTTCCAAAGCCACAACTCTTCCAGACCTCAGTACTTTCAGAAGAAAAAGAGGATAAAATTAAACAATACTCAGCTTATGCACTTAATAGAAGTATAAACACAAAAGCTCCTGGACATTTTCAATGCAGGAATCTCTGGACTTCTGGGGTTTTTTTTTGTTCTTTTTTTTTTTGTTTTTTTGGTTTTGTTTTTGTTTTCCTTGCTTGGTTCTCTTACTGGAGGAGTCAGGTGCAGAAGAGCTGGAAGGCCAGTGTTGTCATGTGCCCAGGAGATGTCTTTTAATAAATACATGAATGCCTGGATGATGGGAAAACAGGAGGATGAACGGATGTTGTCTTAGTTGGGGTCCCTATTTTTATGATAAAACACCAATGACCAAAAGCAACTTGAGGAGGAAAGGGTTTGCTTATTTCATTTACAGATCCACATTGCAGTTCATCACTGGGGGAAAGCAGGGCAGGAACCTAGAGGCAGAAACTGAAGAAGCAAGAAAGAGTGCTTCTCACTGACTTGCTCCCCATGGCATACTCAGCCTGCTTCCTTGTAGAGCATCCAGGGGGTAGCACTGGGTCCTCCCTTATCAATCATCAATCAAGAAAATGCATCACAGAGCAATCCGGTAGGGTCATTTTCTCAACTGAGGATACCAAAGGACTCGAGCTTCTATCAAACTGACAGAAAACTAGCCAGCATAGATGTGTCCAGAGATATAAAATAAATTTCTGCACATACAGAATCTTCCATACTCAAGTGCTTCAATTGCACTGTGATCTCCTGAGAAACTAGAGCCACAAAAGTAGACTCTTGGGGGTCTAAGGACTATGAAAATACTTTACTCCTTGTTTTGTGCACTCGCAAACTTGACATTCTTGGCCAAGTCTTGTTTAGAAATAGTCGTATAGCCTGAGAAAATTGGATTTGACTTGCCGTGTAGAATTCTGTTAACACAGTTATATAAACATAGCTCTTTATTAATCTAAATTACTGGCCTTCGGGCTGAGTTTATTTTATTTGCACACAGGATCTTCAATCCCTGGGAACCCTGAAGGACAAGTGTGTCCCAGTGAGAACAAGACTTTTGTGAACCACTTAGAAACAGGCCCTCAGGAGGTGCTACATAAACAAAATGTAATGAATTGTTCCCCCTGTCGAAAACGAACAATTCATAATGTGCCCCTGAATGGAACCAACTGGTCCTCTTGTCAAACACTGGACTTTGATGTCCTTTTCATTGGCCAGAAAAAAAGAAAGAAAATAACAGACTTTTTAATGACCTTTTTTTTTTTTTTCATAATGAAAGGAGAATTAAATGTATCAACTACCAAGCATGAGCACCCTTCCTGGTAACTATTGATGAGGCACACTGGACATCTAAATCAAACTTTCTTGACTAGAGAAAAAAAAACTCAGCTGATACAATTACAGTGTTCTGTGAGTGTGTTGGAAATTATAAGCAATTTAAATCAGTATTCCTAAACACCCAGTGGGTGTTGTAGATGTAATAACAGAACATAAAAAGTAGAAGGAGTTACCAGCATCTATTTCTCTCTTTGTAAAACACGATAGACACAGTATGATGTAGTACCATCCCAACAACCCATGGTGGAAATGCTGGTACCATCCCCGTTTTACAAGGAAGAGCACTCATTAAGTCTAAAAGAGACCAAGTCCCCATCCCAAAATCACACAGGCAAATAAGTGGTGAAAACAAGTATTCACAGAAGGGGAGTCTGAACTTGAGACACATCTTGAACTACGCTGCTCTAAAGAGCGTTAGATATGGAGTGAGGATGTTATGCCCAGATCGCAGGGACCCCCAAAAGACCACCACCACGGGGACTGAATTCCGCATGTAAAAGCAAAGAGCCTTTATTTCAAGCTTGGAGCTTGGTCCCTCTGTCTGTCCAACACAGCAGTGAGAGCAGAGAGCCCTGAACTCAGGTGGAACAAAGTTTTTATCATAGCAGAGGTCGAGGTGAGGGGATTTCCAGGGTCCAGGACCCTGATCGGCTGACAATTGTCTAAGGGTATCTGTAAAACAAAAAAAAAAAAAATAGATGTGTGCTAGACTCAAGGACATCTGGCCACTTTATCTAATGGTTGGAATGTTTGGGATGTCAGGTACTTCCTCACCGCTGGGTAGATCCCTGGGTGGTATCAGCTTAACGCTTTTCCTGAATCTGGGTGTTGCCTGCCAGTAAGCCTGTCACAGAAGCTGTGTTTAGGCCCCTAAGCCTGTCATGGCTGCTGTGTGGTCAAGCTATTTTGGGGCACCTTCACAACTCAAGATCCTTTGGGTTCATATTCTGCCACTAGCTCACTGTATGATCAGGGGCAAGTTACTGATAGACCAGTGTTCCCACCTCTCTAACATGTGTTTTTCATAGATGATTTCTGCTTCTGTTGGGGTTCTGTGCTTGCAGAAACTGAAACCCATGTTACATAACATAAGCAAAAGAACAGGAGGAGGTAGAAAAGGAAAGAGGAAAGGAAAAGCCAGAAAGGGTGGCATAGGAAGAGGGACTTATAGGCATGATTTAAGTGACTCATACAATAGACAGAAGGCTGGGGACTGGAGATCCAGGTTTCAAGCAGAATCTAAGTGAGGACCGGAGTCCTGGAAGGTCCGCATGCGAAGTCCACTAACCCACTGCATTCGGGTGCGACCGTGGTGAGCAGTGAACTTTATTACCAACCAACAGGGGTGGCAGTGAACTTTATTAGCAACCATGATGGGCAGTGAATTTTATTAGTAATGTTAACTGTTGCTATGATGAAATGCCCCTGACAACAGCAACTTAAAGAAGAAAGGAATTGTTTTGACTCACAGTTACAGTCCATCATGGCAGGGAGGTCATGGCAGCAGGAGCTCAAGGCAGCTGGTAACATTGCACCCTCAGTCAAGAAGCAGAGGGTAATGAATACTGGAGCTCAGCATGCTTCCTCCTTTTTATAGATTCCAGGATCTCAGCCCAAGAATGAAGCTCCCTAGGTCTTCCTACCTCAGTTAATCTAATGTAGATAATCCCTGGCAGGTATGCCTGGGGACTTGCTTCCTAGGTGATTGCAGACTCTGTTACATTGATAATTGACACTAACCGTTACAGAGTTTTCCTCCTTCTTACACTTTATTTAGTGTGTGTGTGTGTGTGTGTGTGTGTGTGTGTGTGTGTGTGTACGCAAGTTTGGGTTCCAGGGATCAAACCCAGAACATCAGGCTTAGCATTAAGTGCCTTTACCCTCTAGCAAGCCCTTTCTTCCATTTTTACATCAACCTTTAAGATTTAAAGACCCAGCCAGGTATGGCGGCACAGGCCTTTAATCTCAGCACTCAGAGAATGCAGAGGCAGGTGGACTCTGTGAGGTCGAGACCAGCCTGGGCTATATAGTGAGTTCCCCAGATAACCAGGACTACATAGTGAGACTCTGTGTTGAAATAAATAAATAAATAAATAAATAAATAAATAAATAAATAAATAAATAAATTCCCAGTAAAAATTCCATTTGACCTTGCATGAGTCCACTGGTCAGAGCAAGGCATGTAAGTTATAATTCAATCAATGTTGCACACATAAGGAGTGGGGTCCCATAGAGACAGGGGGTCCTGATAGGAAGTTATAGATTTTGTTACTAGATCTTCTATGACCTCAAAGATCAATTTCAAAGGAATGTGTTGTAAGAAAGTTTGAATTACACCTAATTTATAGTGCCCTAAAAATTCTAAGAGGTGGCTGTAGGAAAGGACAATGGTGGCCCCAGACACTGCTGTTTTTCCTTCCATTGTCTCTCTCACAGCACAGCTGTGCTGTGGCTCTATACAGCAGTTCAGCCTAGGTGAGAAGAATCTACACTCACAAGCCACCAAGAACATGTCATCAACACTTTCCGCTGCAGCAGAGTGCTCGCCTCTCTAGATAAGTTCATCACACAATGTGGACTCCTTGACTTGATTCCTCCAATGAAAGAGAATATGGTAAATGAGACAGAGGGTAAATCATTCAGGTGGCTTTAGCAGTCGTTCATATGACTGATATGTGTTTGAACCAGGTCAAAATTAGTAGGAATAGAGGGAACAAAGCTTGCTCAGAAAACATGTTAAAGACAGACACAAGAAGACCCAAAGATCTGGTGAATAAAGGAGAGCTTCTAGAGATGACCTTGAGGCACAAGGTTCGTGGCACAGGTGCCGCAGTGGATAAAACATCCATTAACTACGGAAGCACAGGACAGTTGCTAGCCTGCAAGAAAAGATAATGGACATGGTGAATTCAAGTCTTTGGGCATGTTTTCAGAAAAGACATCAAGAAATCAGATGGAGGGGCTGGAGAGATGGCTCAGCAGTTAAGAGCACTGACTGCTCTTCCAGAGGACCAGGGCTCAACTCCCAGCACCCACGTGGCACCTCACAATTGTCTATAACTCCAGTCCCAGGAGACCCCACACCCTCACATAGGCATACATGTAGGTGAACCACCAATGGACATAAAATAGAAATAAATAAATTTTAGAAAATGATCTTAGAAAAAAAGAAGTCAGGCCGGGCGGTGGTGGTGCACGCCTTTAATCCCAGCACTCGGGAGGCAGAGGCAGGCGGATCTCTGTGAGTTCGAGGCCAGCCTGGGCTACCAAGTGAGTTCCAGGAAAGGCGCAAAGCCACATAGAGAAACCCTGTCTCAAAAAAACCAAAAAAAAAAAGAAAAAAAGAAGTCAGATGGAGATAAGAAAAATGAGAGTGGGGCTGGAGAAATGCATCAGTGGGTAAGAATGTTTGCATTACAGCACAGGGATCTGAGTTCTAAACCCTAGTACCCATGCATGTCAAAAGCAAAGCATGGCCATACACACCTCAACTGCAGTGCTGGGGTAGCAGAGACAAGAGGGTCACTGGAGCTAACTGGCCACCAGCCTAGCTCCGGGTTCAGTGAGATACCCTGTCTCAAGAGATTAAGGCAGGGGCCACAGAGGAGGTCATCTGACACCTTCTCTGACCTCCCTCCACATCCACATAGGCATGCAAACCTGAACACACACCTACACACACACACACACACACACACACACACACACACACACACACACAATATATGAAGGCTAGCATGGAGTTTAAGGGGAAGAATTGACAGGAACCCATAGTAGCATTAGTTTAAGCCATAGTTTTCCTTGACTGCAGAAGAGTTTATGCATTGGGAAATAGTAATAGGTCCTCAAAGTACATGGGAAAAGAAATCCACAAAGCAGATGGAAAGGAAGGATGAAGAAGGTCTGAATAAAAGAACAAAAAAGGGACCATTGATACCCAAGATTAAGGGAGAGCCATCAGCAGTGTCATCCTGAACCCAGGATAAGGAGGAAAGTCATTTGAACAGTTCGGGCAGAAGGGCTTTCTTGATGGTCTGTGGGAGAGCAGAGCACGAGCTCTCTACTATACAATTAGACAGCAGAGGTACCAACAGCACAGAGGCAAGAATGGCCAGAGAAAGCTGAGGTCACGAGGTGGACATGACCTGCTGTGACAATAAGGACTGAAGAGTTTCTACTCATGGATAAGGAACTGGGAATGAATACTTAAAGCAGAAAAAGCTAGTGAGATTAGGGTGACACAATCAGAAGAAACATTCGATTGCATGTATTTAGAGTATACACACACACACACACACACACACACACACACACATGCACGCAGGCACGCGCACACATGCACACACACGCACATGCTGTTTTGATACACATACATACAAGAAATTATTACAGCAGTCACATAAACCATCTTACCCGTCACTTTTTATAGCTATTTTTCTGATGCTATTATAAGTACAGCTAAAATCTACTCTTTGAGCATAGGAAAGAGGAGGAAATGGGAAGAAAGAGTTCAAAGTATCTGAACTTGCATTTATATGTGATGAGTAAGTCTAGAAATCTCAATGTACAGCCAAAGAATGGGCTTGGGCTGCGTCCTAGTGGAAGATTGCTTGCCCAGCTTCCCCAACACCCTGGGTGTGATTCCCAGTGCTACAAAGCAAAGTTGGACAGTATCAGGTGTATATTACATACAGAATAACTGTGTGTGAGCTGTATGGTAGAAGCCTTCTTCGAAAGTCAAGAACAAATGCAGGGAAGCAGCTGGGGGGATCCTGAACACATACTGAAGCAGCAATAGTGATGATCCCAGGCAGCGCTCTGGATTGAAGTCCTACCTCTGAAACAACTTGTACGTAGAATAAAATTTTAAATTCTTGGTGCCTCGGTTTCTATCTGAAGATGAATATGCAAATGCTTCCCTACCTGCAAAGGGGGTATTAGGATTAAATGCAAATTGTGTGCATCAAGAAACCAAACCACACCTGGCTTGGAGCACTCTCCTTTGTTGCAACAGTGCAGGAAGAAATCCAAGTTGGAAAGATTAGAACTGCAGCAGAGAAAACAGGATTGAATGAATTTAGAGGGTAGTTGATAGTTGTAGGCAGCAAAAGCCATAGAACTTCAGAGTCAGCTAAATTCATGGAGTTTGTGCTATTTGTGGGGAAGTAGGAAATGGTGTTGTAATGGGAATTTATGAAAGTGTAGGATCTTATGAACAGAGTTTTTTTTAGTATTGTTACAAATTCGGATTTTGTATAATGAACGTGGAAGTGGACCGAAGAAGAATCGAGAGATGAAGCAAAGCTCTGCATTTCTCAGAACAGACGTGAGATGCAAACTGAAACTTTATCTGCAAATAGGCCCACTGAGTGTCGGGCATCAGCAATCGCTATGCCTGGCTCTGTGGGATGTCCCACAGCTAGATGAAGCTCCCGCCACGAAACAGAAGAGCCTTTGAGGGCAATGAGGATATCTCACTCTTCTCTCTACAAGAAGGTCCAAGAATCCAGGGTATTTTGTTAGGGAGGAAATGTGGGGTGTGTGTCGGGGGCGTACAGAATGCACATTACATACTCCCCAACTCACTGGGGCTGCTGAATAAATGTTTTCTGTTATTACATTAGGTGACAATAGCAACTTCTTTGTGCGTCTATCATTACAAACTGGGGATCATGAACTAGGATGCTGAGAGCCTCATTAGCAGTAAGTGCTCAAATATGTCACTTTATTTGAAAAGATAATAGCTCATCACTTGCTATATTCATTTTCAGGACAACGTACTTGATTAATGATGAAAACTGTACAGGCTGCATATATATTTAAAAACTATAGAATAATTTATACCACGAGATAAATAGCTGTATCCAAAATGTGCTAGAAGACAGTGTCTGAAGTGTGATCATATCCCAGGACCTCCATGTTCCACTCTTATCAAGAAAGAAAATTCTTTTGGACAAAAATAATAAGAAATAAGTAGGAAACAAAACAAAAAACACAAATTCTTCTCAACTTATACTAGTGTTATGTAGCTTCAACTCCACTGCAGGGTGAAGATACTGTAAAGGTTCAAAATGAATTTAAGGGGATTGGGGGTATAGCTCAATGGTAAAGCAATTGGTTGGCATGCACAAGGCTATGGGTTCAATCCCCAGCACCACAAAAGGAAGAATGAAAAGAAGAAAGGAAGGAGGGAGGGAAGGTGGAACCAAGTAGGTAATACATATTAGGTCACTAGCCCCAGAAAACATCAAAATTGAAAAACAGAAGTATGTTTCCTACTAAGTGCACTATAAATTCTGCATAATCAACAGGTTGAAAAGTTATGTCAAACCACAATAAGTCAGGAACTGTCTCTCAGAAACAAAAGATGAGAGTTATTACAAGGTTAGGAAGGAAAAGGGGCATGAGATGAGTGGCTGCATTTGATGATAACCTTGACATTGAAGCTTGGTCTCTGAACTCTTTATTTTCTTGTTTATAATACTGTGCATCCAAATGGATACTGTCAAGTATCCTAATGGATACTTCCTAACCAAGTAGGACCCTATCTGGAACAAGGGTGAGAGCCAATCCCAAGTGAGCCTCAACTCCAACTGGTGTCCACACTTGCCTAGTTAGCCAGTGGCTGTCTAAGGCATGATGGAGTAAAACCTCTGAATAGGTCAAGAATGTCAACTGGAAATGAAAATCCAAATATAAGCATGTGTCTAGGATGCTCTGCTCTCTCTGGGTTGTTCTTGTTCGAAAAGTCTGGCTGCCTCCACCACAAGAATTGCAGGTTCACTGCAGAAGACAATTGGTTTTTCATCATGAGGCAGATCCAGATGAGAACTCCTTCCCCAGGTATCTTCTAAAGATGTCTTCCTTGCTAAAATAGACCTTGCAAGTAAGTGTTCCTCTTTCCTCTCTCTAATGGCAGCTGCACCAAAGGCAATTATGGGCGAAAAATGGGGGATTTAGGAATTCGGGAAGTGAACAAAGCTCTTAAATGTCTATCATTAATTTTTTTAATTTAAAAATCCAAGAGCATAACGGGGTCTGAGGATATGAAGAGGGCTCAGCAACAGCTGTCCGCTGGAAATCTGATATAAGGTAACGTAATCGGGTCAGATTTATAAAGTCCATTTTGTTTACAGTGGGAGATAGGACTTTCTGAGCCACCATATCCAAGTTCAGAAATGTATACTCTTCTGGACAGGAAGCCAGGCTCTCAGCCACAACCACTTCATTCAGCAAGCTTTGACATGGATCTGATTATTTAGGGAGTTCTCTTTGGTGGGCCCGGGCAAGGCAGCTCATTGTCCAAAGTACATGCTGAGCCCCCTGCCAGCCCATACCATGTAATCATGCTCAGAAAGCACGGGGATGATACAATGGAATTCCAACAGGATGGGGTAACAACAAGAAAGAAAAACACTCAAACACCCCAAATCTTTCTTAAGTCAGTACAGCAACTGGAGGATTTAACATGAAATTCCTACCCATGGGATGATAGCCAAACCAGGAGATAGTGTAATTACAGGAGATAATACATGAAGTAAAGTGAATGAGAGGAAACATCCCAAAGCTTCAGATGGCAGGAAACAAAGAAGGCACACACTCAGACATTTCTGTCGATGGGGAGAGTGCCGGGATTTAAGTGGAGCTATTTGCAAAGACCTTTACTCCTGTGTGTTTCAGTTCACATGAATATATGTAGATAGACACACATTTGACAGTTCTACTTAAACCAGCAAACAGGGAGTTCTATCCCAGGCTCTGAGCCAAACCAAGACATAGAACAAAGCTTTTCAACTCAGCACTATTGACATGTTGAAACAGATAATTTTTTATTAAAATTTATTTGGTCAAAATAGATACTGCCTCATGTACTGTAAAACATTAAGCAGTATTCCTGGATTCTACCTCCTAAATACCAGTAGCAACATCCATGTTTGACCACAGCTATCTACATGAATTTTCTAGTCTTCTCCCTGGATGGGGGACACAGCATCACACAATTGAGAATCCTCACAATAGACTAGAAACTAAGCCACAAGCATTACAGTTCTGGTTTGTGCTTAACATGGTAAGCTTGGGTTTTTGTACCTGATCCCAATACTTACTGACTTGTAACCTGGGGAAAGTGATTTAATCAATTCTATCTTCCTTTTAAGACTTCTGGAGGTCCACATATTAACTCATAACAATCTTTCTCATTTAAGAGTTCTTTACGGCTGCTTATCTTCTTCATTGTGTGAGAGCTACTAGGCAACTGAGTTCAATCTTATTATTTCTGTATCCTCTGCCTTAAACAAGAATAAATAGATAGGACTTACATGTCACAAGGAAGATGACAATCAGATAAGAACTGATCAAAGTAGACACCCTTCAGTTAACCCATGGTTGTTACTGTATTAGAATCATAGCTAACCAGAGTATCCAGAAAAGGGCGCCAAGCATCAGTCCATTTTTAGTTCCTCAGTTGATTTTAATTTCATAAAACTATAGTCCTACATTATATGTGAGAAAATTTCCTCACTTGAGATGTCCAAGCTTCATTTTTCAGGCCAAGCCCAATGGCTGGAATGTTGCCTTGAAAAGGTTTTTGAGGCTCCCTTGGGTCTCAATAGAAGAGAGCATGGTGATTGATTAGCAATGACTGCCAAGAATAAGTAAGCATGGAGCTGCAAGAAATCATGCTGCTAAATGACATGCTGTGATTGATGCATTAATCAGAAGGAACTAGCTGGATATAATGCCTATGCTATAGGTAATATATGTACTTTATATGCATATGCAGTTATCATTTATAAATGCACGCATATGTATTTACTACAAGACTAACAACACCATTTTGGAGTCTGAACTATAAGAACTGGAGCAGGCAGCTGTGTCAGTGAGTATCACTGACATGGGATCTGGCTTCAGAGTATGGACAACTGAGAGAACACAGACATTAGTAATAATAATCACACAAGTAGATCATCATTTAAAAGTAAAAGAGAAAATTAAAGGATGTTCTACAAATCTCAACAAAGGGATACTAAGCCAGTTTGGAGATTCAGAGATAGTCCCCCAGCCCCTGTGAAGCAACATTTGGGTTGAGATCTGAGTGATGAGTAGGATTTACCAAGAGGAAGAGTGGGGGGAAAAAAGGCTTTTTAGGCTAGAGGCCAACACGAGGGGGAAGGGTGGGAACTGAGGCTCCCATACAAATTGCTGTGTGTTGTGGGAAAGTTACTTTAACTCTGTGAGATATGAATGCAGACTAAATGAGCTGTGGCTGAAACTCGATACCTCATGCCACATGCTGCCTATAGTACCATGGCAGGGAGGAGTCCTTGTACAATGAAAAGAATAAATACTTTAGCATCCAAAGCCCAAGATCCACCCTTAGCTCTGCCATTCTCTAGCTGTGTGGCTTGGCCAAATGATTCCGACTCTTTGTACCTCTGTGCTCACATCTGAAACTGCAGGTAGTAATTAGCTATAGTGGGGAGACCACCATGGTTAAGAGCCAGCCTTCTGGAGTCAGACTGCCCACATCCAAATTCCGGCTCCACCAACTTTCCAACTGTAGCTAAATAAAATCAACTTCTGCAGGCCTCCATTTCTTCATTTGTACAGTAGAGGTGATAAATGAGTCATCGGTGAAGATTCACTGAGATAATATAAGAAGTTTAGCATAAAGCCACTCACAGAAGAGGTGTTTGGAAAATACAGATTCTCTTGGGGATTTCTAACTTGAAGCTTTTTCCACATTATGGTGCATACGGAGCAGAAAAGCAAGGTGTAAGTGGGTATGGACTCCCACCTCTAACCAAAAAGCTATCTTCAATTGACACTTACTTACAAAGGAAAACCTAGTGTTCTCCAGTAGAGTTTCTCTGGGTATATTAACAACATTTTGGGGAGGCCCCATGCCCAGGAGTAGATGTCCAACCAAAGCACACTTGTATTTTTATATTGTGTTGCTTTGTTTAGGCTTTTTTTTTTGTATCGATCCTTTGTATATTTTGGTTTCTGATTTTCTGTTTCTGTGGAGGATGTGTGTGTGTGTGTGTGTGTGTGTGTGTGTGTGTGTGTGTGTGAGTTTCTTGGGGTTTTTTGGTTTTTAACTTTTATTTGTTTAATTTTTAAAGAGAGAAGAGAGAGAGAAAGAAAGGTTGTAGAGTTAGGTAGGTGAAGAGGTTCTGGGAAGAGTGAATGTGAACGATATAAACAGGATTAAATATTTATTTTTAAAATGTATGAATTAAGCAGATGTTTTCAAAGGAGTGACATACATTCTTGTCTTTGTTCTCATGAGGATGAATGGACAGAGTTTTGCAAGCTACAGTATAAACTTCATTATCTGCAACTACTTTTTATTGAAGTGTTGAAGACTACATGCTAAATACACACTATTATTGAATCTTTAAAAATAAAGTACTCAGAACAGTTAATCCTGTATATGCCATGTAGAGGGTTCCAAATACTTTGAGCTCTCAAGAACCACAGCAGAGCTTATCCACAATGCATTGCTGTCTGTGACCAAGCAGACCTGGTATTAGCGAAGGGGACGCTGTAGATTAACCTGGGGCCCTAGCTCCTTGACATAAGATGTACCACTAGATGTCTTGAATTTCACTTCTCACACATCCAGAGCCTTACACAGCACCTACCTAATACGATACAACTCTCCTCCTTCCCACTGACCATGGAAAAGTCAGAGGCACTCTGGAATCACAAACTGTCCTTCATAAAAGTAGAAATTAAGATAAATAGTTGCGAGAAATATAGAGCTGAGTTTTCCTAGGTCTTCAAGAGCCAGACACAACTGAGAGTAACAAGAAGATCGGAAAAGTCAACGTTTTTCCATCCAACACCAGAAGATTGGAAAAAGTCAAAGTTTTTCCATCCAACAGTGGGTGTTTGCTTTGACACTCAACAAATAAATACTGGATTCCCAAATGAATGAATAGATGATGAGAAACTGACAATAGCATGGTGTGCTCTCCCTGAGGGAAGGCTGTTTCTCCCACTCTCAGCGTTCTTTAGTGGCCTGTAGTCCTTTATATATAGTTGAGGGCTTGTGGGCTTTCTTCTGTGATTGGTCCATTCACGAAGCAAGTGGGAGGAAGGGTTGCTTTGCATATTGACAGAAGGTGTGTGTCCCAGTGGCCACCTGAACTATTTCCTAGGCTAATGACACTTGACAAGTTATCCCTGAGCCTTGATGTCTTCAAATGGAAACTCTGGGTAATGAAAGTACATCTCCTTTCAAAGACTTAAGAATGAGAAGAGACAATGCAAGAGTGAGGTTCCACCCTCTTTATGTAGCTTTATAAAGGTCATTCATTCTCTAAGTGAGTGTCTCTGTCTGAAGACTGAGCAATGACCTGCATGAGTCATCAGACCAGATGGAAGACCTTTTCCCAATGAAAACCAGAATTTCAATAACAGGAACGACATTAAAATCCTACTTCAATCTCACAGAGCAGAAGATGAAAAGTCCCACAAGCTGTCCTCTGACTACCGCACATACACTTTGGCATGCACACATGCACACATACGCAGGCACACATGCACATAGATTAAGAGATCAAATAAATAAATAATAAATAAATAAAATCTTAGAAGTCGGGGACTGTGTGCAGAGGAGATAGCTCACTTGGTAAAGTGTTTGCCATGCAAGCATGAGGACCTGAGGTCAGTCCCCAAAAGCCCGGTAAAAAAAAGCCAGGCATGGTGGCATGCACTTGCCATCCCTGCACTGGGGAGGTAGAAGCAAGCCAGTCCATAGGACTTGCTGACCAGTGGGCCCTAGGCTACTTTGCAAGTTCCAGGTTGGTGAGAGACTCTATCTCTAAAAATGGTAGACAGTGCCTAAGAAACAACACCCTAAGTTAACCTCTGACTTCCATCATGCACACACACGTAGACACACACACACACACACACACACACACACACACACACGACCATGGGTGGCCCTGAGCTTAAGAACAGACAGCTTCTTCCCACCATCGTTCAAGCTGTCTTCCTACTCACATTATCTTTTCCAGAAACAGAAACAGTCTCCAGGCCACCCCACACTAGCACAACAGCTCAGCATATCCGCTCTAAGATTTAAAAGGGTGGTTTACCATTTCTACTCTAAAGAAAACACCCTGTAGAAACATGATTGAAATATTCCGAAGTGAAGGTATGATCACTCTTCAAAGCTCTCAGGCGTACGTGAGCCTCCCAGTCTACACAGACTGCAGATCCAGCTTCGGAAAGAAAGAGAGGCTTTGGTTGCAACCCTCTTCTCGTGGGGCTGGATTTGAATAGCAAGAATGGAGTGTTTTCATCTGAACGCTGCTTTTGACCTTGCTCTACAGCTGTCCCCAAATCACCTCCCTTCTCTGGGAATCACAGTCTCCACCTAACAATGATCCGAGCTAGGTGATTATTCAAATTCATTTGTGAACCCACCATCTACATTGCATTTGAGGAGTTTGTTCCAGATTCTCACTACCAACTGAAGGAACCATGTCTCTGTGCAAGTTAAGTGTGGTTCCAGTCCCCTTCTGTGTGACAATGCACCAACCCCTGAAATAGCTGACTGTCTTGACATGGCTGCTCTTTTTCTATTTTATCACTTTTCAACTTGTTCTGCACACTGCTCATTTCTGACCCTGTCTCCAGATCACACAAGTGGTTGAGCTGTCTGTCAGTACATATGACTTCCTAAAAAGGATGAGGCTGAGTGCAAGTGGTACCCCAAAGAGGTGAAGAGCTGGGGCCCCACAGCCAGCCACCAACACTGACCCCCTTTCCTCCCCCTCCTCCTCCCTCTCCTCCTCCTCTTCCCCCTCCTCCTCTTTCCTCTGACTATCTGACAGACAGCTACTCTGCAGCTAAAACATGTCCTTTTCTTACTTAGCCATTAGAAAGGAACTTAAGCTTCTCTGAACAGTGGGTAGGGATGGACATGGCCCCTCCAAACCCAACCTGCTTTCATCTCTTCACAAGGACTCTTAACACAGGTCATTACAGGGGATTAGGCCTCAGGGTTCAGGGGTTCCCCAGGCAGGGTCACCCCCTGCAAAGCACTTCTCTTTATCATTTCCCAAGATTGGTGGGCTACTGCCTGCTCCCCGCCTGGTCTGATCTCCTACAACAAAGAATCTGATTAAAAGGGAAAAGGAGGGAGATGATATTTAAAGGGGGGAAAATGCCCTTTCTCAGCTCAGACAAAAGATGAGATTAAATGATTTGGGAGGGAGGCCCCTCCAGGTTGCTGAGAGCCCTTCTGTGAAATTAATATACTTCCCTGGGCCTGCTGGGAGAACTGGCTCCCCTCTCACTCCACACGCATGAGAATGTCAGCCCAGGACTCGGGGTTGACATGTGCTAAGTGTCAGTGAGAGAAAAGGCTACAGAAAGGAAAGGATCTAAACCCTTTGTCCTTCTCAAGTCACCCATGGGGCTTGCTTGGGGCACAGGTACTCACCAGCAAGCTGATTTTGCCATTCTTGACAACTTGGGAATGGAGGCAGTCATCTAGGAATCTGGATGCTGGCTTTGTGATCCGCCACTGGAGCAGAAACTCTCCCACATGGCATCTGTGTGGCCCTCAGTGAGTCCCTTAGCCTCTCCAAGCCTCGGTTTTCTTCATCAGTATTTCTATTTCTTAGTTATTAAAGGGAATAAGCGTGAGACAAGGGATGGAGAGCGATCAGTTGGTAACTAGGAGACTTACTTATTTTCCTGCCTGTTTCCTCCCTTCCTTCCCACTTGGCTTTGGTTTTTCTGTCAACAGAACACCTGTCAATACCTGCTCCCACAGGAGGTATTTTGTTCCTGGTTGTGTTTCGGTTTTGCCAAGAGCAAAAGTTATCGAGGTGAGTGTTGT
This sequence comes from Peromyscus attwateri, assembly GCA_902168425.1. NCBI lineage: Eukaryota > Metazoa > Chordata > Mammalia > Rodentia > Cricetidae > Peromyscus > Peromyscus attwateri. Next base: position 23,304 of record CABHPP010095021.1, read on the forward strand.
CCAAGAGGAGGCGGTTTCACCTATGTGATAAGAGCAATGGGAATTGGGGACTCGGTGGGGCAGAAGGACGGGGATCAGCAGGAGTGAGAAGTTAGAGGGTGAATGAGTTCAAAATGTATTGTGTGTATATGCAACTGTCAAAGAATACACTTAATTTTTTTAAAATAAAGAGACTAGAACAGTGAGTCCATGAACATGATGTGTATTCACCCTGAGTGTTTAGATTGTGCCTTTGGGGCTGTCCTAGCAGAAAACAATTCACCAAATTATTATTCATATCAGCTTTGCATGTGACTGAGGCAAAACTGGGGTCAGGACATATGTCTGTGACTTCTACTCCATGCTCTATCAACACTAGCCTGATGGCAAAGAACCAGAAGGTTATGAACTGTCACTTTAAAATATGCTGTTTAATTCATGCTCAAACAGGTGTTATCCTCGTGGTGTGGGGGGAGGGGATTCAGGGAGGTATATGTGGGGGTATGGGTGTGCATATCTATGGGTAAGTATATGTATGTGGTTTTGTTTGTGTGTATGTATGGGTATGAATGCATGTGTGTACATGGAGTGTAAGAGAGTGTGTACATATGAGTATGTCTGTGCATGTATGAGGTATGTGTGTGATATGTGTGTGTGTGTGTGTGTGTGTGTGTGTGTGTGTGTGAATTTGCTTGTTTTTCAGCCTCAAAGAAAATGAGATGATGACTATTTTTAGAATGAAATCGCTGTGATGATAATGCAAGTCTGCAGCTCTACAGAAGTCGGGGTTTCTAAAATAGCTGCATGGAAATGCATACCCAGAAGCAAAACACAAAACACAAAACACAAAAAAAAAAGAAGAGAAACACATCACTCTCACCCCTGCGTAGCTCTCACCCCTGCACAAACACACCCTGTTGTCGAAGCCAAACCACACAGAACCTAAGAGAGCTGCTCACATTCCAGGTGAGACTGTAGCCTGAAACACATGACTTCTCTGAGGATGCACAAGTGGCCTTTGTAGTGCCGGTGTGTCCAGAAGGGCGGTACAGAGAGAGCTGGTTCTGCATCTCACCATTTCCTTCTGTGCACAGGCAGGATCCAGTACACCAGCTATGAGAATGGTTTCAAGCCCGTAGCTGTGACGCCCAGTGTCGTAGCCATGACCACATGTGCCTAAGGTTTAAATTGAGTAAAACCTAAAATTCAGTTCTAAAGCCACAGTAGCCACATTGTAATTTGTCTAGAGGCACCGTGTCTAGTTCCTTCTGATCAAACAAAGTGATGGTAGAGCATCGCACTACAAAAAGTCCTAGTGAACGGTTCTGGACCTACAGCACACTGGTAATGATGGGTGCCTCTGGAAGGGGAAAGGTCCTGAGATTAAATTTCAATTTTTCCTGTGTAAACTTCTGTACTGTTTTTCCATGTTTCCATGGGCATGTATTTGTATGTGTGTGTGTGTGTGTGTGTGTGTGTGTGTGTGTGTGTGTGTGTGCGCGCGCGCGCACATGCATGCAAGCACGCATGTGTGTGTGTTCTGCTGGTGCACAGGGAGTACAGAGGATGGAGAAGGGCACATAGTGTCCTGACACTCTCTGCTTCATCCCTTTGAGACCAGTGTCTCCCCATGAACCTGGATCTATGCTAGAGGCCAGCAAAATTCAGTGATCCTTCTTTCTCTGCATCTGTTCCTTTATTGTGGGGAGTTGTAAGTACACACAAGAGCACACCACACTTGTTAAATGGTCTTCGTGCTTGAGCAGCAAGTGCTCTTGTCCACTGAGCCAACTCTCCAGCCCCTGTATCTTATTTTTAACTTCACAAATAAACAGCATCTAGGAAGTGATTACAATTCAAAGCAAGATAACAACCTCCGCCTACAGGACGATGGATCTTCTAGACGCACATCTAAAGATTCCTGGGACACTTGGAATGGAATATTAGAGCACAGATATTCTGCATAAGAAATAAATTTTCCCTTCTTAACCTCTCTATGTAGACCAGGCTGGCCCAAAACTTAGAGATCCACCTGCCTCTGCCTGGGCAGGTACTAGGATTAAGGGGTGTGCTATGATGCTCAGTTTTGCCGTACATTTCACTAAGTCTTTTTAAAATAGACACTATGTGATTGTTTCTCAGTAAGTAGATGGGTGCTGTTCCTGGAAAGAATAAATGATCTCAGGTTGGCTTGTCAACAGGGTTCACCCCTCACCTTCTACTCCCCTCATTATGCTTCCCTTAGTAAGGTGGCCACACCCAGATTTGTGCACCACACCCTCCTTGCCTGACTCCCAGCCTAGATGATCATGAGGAAACAGTCTAAGGTAACAGATAATGGTACCAAAGCAGCCCTAGTGGACAACTGGATGGTATATATCCCAAGTATTTGAATACATAAGTGCTTCAATATATCTGTTTTCATTAGGTTCTTATCTTAGTAAATTAAGTGTTCAAGGATTGAGCTAAAAGGAAAACAATGGTGATTTTGATGAAATCCTGGAAAAAATAACGAAAAGTAACATAAATATGAAAACTCACAAATGGCTTGTATTCTGATGTACCCAGATAGCCAATACTGAATCATCATTGACAGTCATGCTGCTGAAGAACATTTGTGATGGAAATCCACTTTTGTAATGTTGTTAAGATGAAAACAGCAAATTACAGAGCAACACATATTCTATTGGTCAAGAAAAATTTATACTGCAAACGACCTTTGCTAATATAGACAGATCCTCCAGAGTTAGAGCTTAACCATCCTCACTCCTGAAAGTGAGCTGGGTTTAGTTATTTATTTCCAATGAATAAGCTTTGAAAGTAGAAATTGTATTGTGGAGTTTTGTAGTTAAGTTTAGGATAGAGCCAGTAACTGATATAAGCAGATGCAGAGATCCATAGCCAAGCACTGGGCCAAGTCCTGTTTGAAGAGAGGGAAGATGGATCCTATGAGCCAGTGGTGTCAAGGTCATGACAGGGGACCCCACAGAGACAGCTGACTTGAGCGCATGGGAGCTCATGGACTCTGGACTGACCTTGGCCCTCTGCATATGGAAGACAGTTGTGTAGCTTGGTCTATTTGTGGGGCTCCTAGCAGTGGGATCAGGACCTGTCGCTGGTGCTTGAGCTAGCTTTTGGGAACCTATCCTCATGCTGGGATGCCTAGCCCAGCCTTAATGCAGGGGGAGGAGCTTGGTCTACCTCAACTTGATATGCCATGCTTTGTTGACTCCCATGGGAGGCCTGCCCCTTTCTGAATGGAGGGTGAGTATTGGGGGGGTAGGTGGGAGGTAGGGGGAGGGAGAGGCAAGAGAGGAGGGAGAGGAAACTATGGTCGGAATTAAATAAAGAAAGAAATAATAAAAAATAAATAAATTTTTAAAAAGTTTAAGATGAAGAAATTAACAACCAAGAATAAGCCATGGGGACTCAATGTACCCCTGAGATGACAGGACTCGAAGGGCAAGCCACCTCTGAGAATGCTGCTTCAAGACTGCTAATACCAGTCTAATCATGAGACAATGCCTCACACGTTCCAAACTAAGGGACAGTCTACAGAGCGCCTGACTCCTACTGCTCCAATCTGGCATGGCCATCAAAAAGGAAGGAGAATAAGATGAAGCCATCTGAGACAAAAAAAAAAAAAAAACTGAGGAAACTAAATAAGCCCTTGTAGTGAGCTTGGATCCTGAAACAGAATAATTGGATTTGTTGAAAGCCAGATATTCTCATTAATTAATGATTCTGCGCTATTTTAACTCCTTAGTTTGACAAATGCACCATGAGTATGCGAGATGTCAACATCAGAGGAAGCTGTATGAAGGGTAAACAGAAAAGTTCTCTATCAACTTAACATTTTCCTAATAACCTAAAGTATTCCAGAAAACAAAAAGATTTTTAACAACTTTTCCAGTTATTTCTGGACACTGCCCTTCTCTGCCCTTCAAATTTTTTGTTTTCTCAATTTTCTGGAGTAGATGTGAATTTTTGAACCATGTAAGCAGTTCATCAACCAGAACTTAGCTGGAAACTCTTTCACCCCTGTGATTCAAAAAGTTCTGTTAACACTCACAGGAATCTACAGGCTAATTGTACAATCAGGGTAGTTCTGCACTTTTATTGTTTGGACACTGGGTGCTGCTAACACTGGGCCAATCGAAGCTCTCCTCAGTAAAGACCCAAGCAAGTTAGTTACTTTCCAATGATAGAATGCAGAACTCCAGTGCTGAAAGCCTCTACCAGCTGGAACAGCAAGCTGAAATAAAATGAGGCTGGTCTGAAGAAGAAAAACCAAAAACTGGAGAGGTGGCTTGATGTTTAGTGTGTTTGCTGTTTAAGTAGCATGGGACGTGAGTTCAGACCCCAGCAACCAAGTAATAGGTCAAGAGTGGTCTTACATGCTCCAGCAACCCTAGCAATGGAAGTGTTGGAAAGACAGAAGGATTGCCAGGGCTTCCTGGCTGCCAGCCTAACTGAATATTGTGGATCTGATTCAGGAATTAACTCTGTTTCAAAGGAATGATAGAAAAAGACACCTGGCGCCCTCCTCTGGCCTCCATATGCACACAAACACACACACACACACAAAAATTAAGTCATCCTCAGGGTCTATAAAGATGGCTCAGCAGTTCAGAACACTTGCTGTTCTTGCAGAGAGCCAGAGTTCAGTTCTGAGCACTCATATCAGGAGCTCATAACCTTCAGTAACTCTAGTTCCAGAAGACCAGATGCCCCCTGTCCTTTATGGGCATTGTGCATACATATGGTGCCCATCAATCTGATACAGGCAGGACTGGAGAGGTAGTTTGGCAATTAAGAGCCCTGCCAATTCTTCCAGGGTACCTACATTTGGTTCCCATCACCAAAATGGTGGTTCACAATCTTCTGTGACTTCAGTTCCAGGGTATCCAATCTTCTCTTGGCCTCCACAGGTATTAGGCATGCAAGTGATACACAGATATACATGCAGGCAGAAGATCAATACACATAAAAATAACGATAAATAAAATAGGATGAAAATAACTCACACAGGCACACACAGATACACATAAATTAAATAACAAATAGATCTATAAATCAAAAACTGGTTTCAATGATGTCCCCCTCACCTTTAATCTGAATGCATGGTGCCTTTCCAACATCCACACAAGGCATTGTAAACTTCCATTTTAGCCTAAATTATTGGAGCTGAGTTTCTGTCACTTCTGATTCAAAGACTCCATCCTTGGCTTACACACAGGAAAATTCATCTTCCAGATTCAAGGCTGTGGGAGGTCCCTGAAGGCACATTTGCCTCGTCTTTAACAGGTTCATGCTCAAAGCAGATCAGGTTACATTTTCATTAAATGATGACTTGACTTCATCTGAAAGGGGTTGAGTTGGGTTGAATTGAATCAAGCAGAAAAATAATGAGTTCAACAGCATCAGTTGACATAGTGCTATACCTACAGATTGGTGCACCACTCAGCCCTCCTTAGAGAAGCTTCTTTCTGCAGTAGACGGTGATGAACACAGAGACCCACAACTGGACAATGTGCAGAGAAAGAGAGACTCAGAAGCACTCAGCCATAAATGAGATGTCTTTATTGGAATCCTCCTCTCAAGGATCAAGGATCTATACAGATGAGGAAGTGAAGAGATTTTAAGAGCCGGAAGTGGTGGATGGTGTCAAGGAAATAATGTTTTCCAAACACAACAGGATTTTGATGCATATATGAACTCAAAGAGACTACAACAGCATGCACAAGACCTGCACAGGTTCAAATCAGACAAAATCCCAGCTCTAAAAAGGAGAAGTGAACACAAAACCCCACCCCTAACCAAAAGCTATTTGCAGTTGATGCCTGCTGGAAAATGGAAAATCAGTGTTCTCCAAAGGAATATCACTGGTTATATCAACCACACTCTAGGACAGGCCTCTTAACACAAAAACAGCCAGAACAAACAAAAAGGACTCCATGATGTATGAGTGTGTGTGTGTGTGTGTGTGCATGCTTGCACGCTTGCATCATGCATGCGTGTGCACACACATGCTTTTTATTTTATTTCAGTTTTTTGTCTAATTGAGTTTTTGTTTGTTTTTGTTTTTGGTGATTTTTTGTTGAGGGAGAGAATGTGTGAAATTGAGTAGATAGGGAAGTGGGGAGGATTTGGGAAGAGTTTGGGGAGGAGAAAGTATATGATCAAATATATTGTATAAAAGAAATTAATTAATTAATATCAGTTAAGATTTTTTTTGGCCCCAACAATAGAGACTGGATGTATCTCTGTATTACCATGAGGTAGAAATGTCAGTAGCTTCATTATTCTCATTGCCTACCATATGGTTGGCACATATCTGCAACCCAGCAACCCAGTGACTAGATGAATGAATATCCATAGCTCAAAACAAATAGGTTACAGATAGCTGTATGGGGTGTGATAATCACAGCACTGTAAGCTGTGAGTAAAGCCAGCAGGGTACCTTGGTGCTCTCCTTTAGTTTCTCTTAGTTGATGGGTGGAATGACTCATTAGCTACCAGCAGCCTCCCCCATCTAGGACAGTATTAGACTCACTTGACTTCGTTAATGGTGTGTGAGTGACATGATGACATTTAATTTTGTAAATAGCCCCCTTCAAAGCTATAGATGCCTGTCATTAGGCAAAAGTCAGAATTATATTGGACTCCCTGAGAAATCCATGAGGGCAGGGGAGCAGCAAGAACGAATAAATAGATGACACAGAGAATCCATCCAATACACACAATAACAACATTCTTCTGAGGGCACCAGGAAGAATTTTAGGAAGTCTCCTTCTAGAAAGCACAGACTCATACTTGGCACTCCACATTGTATTTCCAACCACTATGATGATCCCTTCTACTGTCCAGGCAATATTCATTGATCACCTGATGTTAGCTAAGCACCGTTTTCCCATACAAACCTGTCAACCACACTATGAGTGTCATTTCCATTTTCTAGAGAAGAAACTGAGATACTGAATAATTTGCCTTTGGCCAGAAAGATGTTCAGAGGACCTGAGATTTGAATACAGAAATTACAGTAAATACACAGATGCTCCAATATAAAGAGTAAATCATAAGCCTTAAAATCTCTACAATAACTGACAATTTGCCGATCGATACTCTTTCCCCACAAGTTACAGGCTCTCCTGCTTCAGTGAGAAACAGCTAGCATCTCATGAACAGTGCATGCTCATTGAGCAGTTGGGAAACGCAAGCTACTTAGCTTATGTTTTAATTTCTTATTCATGAAAAATCAATGCCGCACTGAGTGAGCTTACAGCAATAAAGCAATTCAAGCTTAAATTGCTTATTCTAGTGAGCGGATTATTCATCTCTGTGTTGTAAGACCTCTCACCCTATCTTTCTATACCTCATTTGAGGTGGGTAGGAGGGTGGCTCAGTTGGTAGGTTGCTTGCCTAGCATGTAAGAAACCTTAAGTTCAAGCACAGCACTGTATAAACCAGGTGTGAGAGCACATGCCTAGCACTCAGGGTGGAGGCAGGAGGATCAGAAATTTAAGGTCATCTTAAATGACGCAGTGAGAGTGAAGCAAACATGGGTTACACGAAACCCTGCCTCAAAAAAGAAAAGTTGTATATGTTGTCAAGACAAAGAGATGGGATAAAAAGGTTCCTTCCAACTTCAGTTAATATATTAAACCTGGAGATGAGCCTTCCTAATTGAATCGTGTGTCACTAACCATGCTAACATCCATAGCCAATTTTCCAATTTTTTCTCATTTTTTGATATTTTTAAATTTTTTAATTTAAAATTTTTTCATAGAATGTATTTTGATTATATTCTTTCCCTTCCACCAACTCCTTCCAGATCCTCCCTACCTCCTTCCCCACCCAGCTTTGTGTTCTTTCTCTCTCAATCACTCTTCCAAAAAAAGAATGAAAATCAAAAATAAACAAACAAGCAAAAACAATAAGACAAAATTAACAAACAAAATAAAAAGCACACAAAAATACAGAGTCCTCTTTGTACTCATATATTTGATCATATTCTTTCCCCTTCCACATAAAAAGAAATTGTCAGCCCGGGAGAAATGGCTCTTCCAGAGGACCTGGGTTCAATTCCCAGCACCTACATGGCAACTCACAACCAGCAGTAACTCTAGTTCTGGAGGGTCTGACTCCCTTTTCTCGACTTCTTGGGCACCAGGCACACATGTAACACAAAGACACACATGCAGGCAAAGCACCCACACACATAAGAAAAAAGAAAATCATGAAGAAAAAAGAAGTCGAGTCAGTGGTGGCACACACCTTTGATCCCAACACTCGGGAGACAGAGGCTTGTGAATCTCCATGAGTTCTAGGCAGATTAAGTTCCGGGACAGCCAAAGCTACAATTATACCCTTGTCTAATTCTTTTATTTTACTCCATTTTATCCACCTACTTAGGAAAAATGATTATCTGACATGCCAAACTAGGTAATATGTAAGTGAAATACATGTGAAATAAAACTAACTGTGACTGGAGATTATATGGAGACAGAGTCTGACAGTGCTTCAGGTCTCTCCACCTTAACCTAAGACTAAGGCCAAGTATTCTCTGCCATCAGCCTGCCTGTGTCCTTTAATCTTCCTGTTAGATGCAGCAGGTAAACTGATCTTTTCTGGAAGCCCAGAAGGCAGGCTCTATCTTGTTGGTCTCTGCATTCCCCTGCACGCAGCACTCTGGCGTGTGCTCACTGGCTCCTGAGAATTTAAAGGCATTTAATCTCATCTTCCATACTTTCTATATTCCTGAAACATGACGTGGTACCTAGAACATAAGAAGTACTTAATAAATGCTAATTTGATTGAATTAAATTGAATCACCAAAATGATGGTGTCTACTCTGGACTCCATTCTAGTACTTTCCTCCAAACTTCTTGGAAAAAACAAAACAAAACTAAACATGGTGTGCCTAACATTCCACACCTTAACTGGATATGTAAAACTCAACCAGTACCATTTCTGAAATGTTCATGAGAAGCATAAATAATAAGTATCAGCTTCCCCTTTTTCAGAAGGCAGAGGAGATCGAATACATTTTCCAAGACTATAGAGACACAAAATGACAGAGAGAGGTTTGGAATGATGATCTGAGTATCTGCAGAACCACATACTGCCCCGTTCAACGCATTTATTTTCTCATTCTCAGGCATGTAGACATAGGATTTACACACGTGGCACTAGACCCCTTTTGCCTACAAGGAGCCTGGGCTCAAAGACATCACACCCAGGGTCAAAATCAGTCATGCCCTATGTTTACTCATTCATTAAATCCATTTGACTGATATCAGTTAAGCACCATCGTGGGCCTGAAACTGTACTGGGTGCTGGGAAACATCAGGAAACAAGACAGGTGATTAGTGGAGGGAGATGAAGTAAGGGCTGACAAACACTCTTGTGAAGACAGATAGTAAATAGTTCAGGCTCTGTGTCACAACAACTCAGAACCACCTCCGGAGAGCTGAAGCAGGCCCTGACACTTTACACACAGATGGACCAGGCTATATGCCAGCACAACTGTATTTGCGAAACAGGTAGGCTTAATTTGACCCACGATATTTTGCCGGCCCCTGAGATAGACAATAAAAATGGAAATAAGCAGAGGTAGACAGAAGAAAAATGGAAATATCTGTAAAGACTATGGAGAAAATAAGAGTATAACAGGGTAACGAAAGAATAAACTGTAGCTTTAGACAGGACAAGGGAGGAGGTGATACTTAAGGTGGCACCTGAACACTAATGAGCTGGCCACTCCAGGATGCTGAGAAAATGCCTGTTCGAGTGGTTAGAAGAATTAGAACAAAGTGGCTAAGGTGAGGCGTGTGTGAGGAACAAAAATAAGGCCACCCTGTCTTGAACAAGAATGGTACAAGACCAGATCAGAGTGCATCTGGCTTGAGGATCACCAAGAAGAGGTTCGCTCTGCTGAGTGCAGCAGGAAAGCCCCGGGAGGGTCGAGCAGCACAGAGTAAGTCCACCAAATACATTTAAATGTATTAACTCCAGCAAATGTATGATGGAGGGATATCAGAGACACAAAGCCAAAGGAGGGAAAACAGAAGGGGGAGGTGCATGGGGACATAGCAAAAGGTGTGTGGGGGTTGGTAAGAAGTGGTTGGATTCTGGAGAGACTCTGACAGTAACCTAACGCCAGGGAGTTGTTGGGGCTTGTACACAGGAAGAATAACAGTGGAGGATTCCAGCCTGTGTTTGGCTTCATGTGTGGATACAGAGCAACTGCTGAACATTGACAAGCATCCACCCGGTTAAAGAGAGTGACGCCAGCAGCAGGAACTACTGACAAGGATGCTCTGAAGTTTGACGCCAACTGTCTTACAAGGTGGTACAAGAGCAGGACTCAAGTGCCTCTCAGGTAGCGATCGCTTTGACAAGAAAACCAGACAAGCAAGAACTACTCTAAGACTGTTTCAGCTTCTGATCACCAAGATGCCAAACTGTGGGGAAGCTAAATCTGACATGGTTTCGGGAAGAACATTCCAATAATCCAGAAATCCCTCCTAAAAGACCACAAATGTAAGTCTTAAAAAATATTGGTAATGAAAGTGAATATAAGACACTTCCTGTTTGAGAAATGTAGAGACAGGGGACTGGGAGGCAGCCTGAGGCTGTCTGAGGAAATCAGTCAGTGCCCTAACGCTCCAAACGGCTGATGCCCAGGCCTCTCCTGCAAGAGGCTTAAAGACTTTCACTCAAGAGAGAGGCGTACTTTCTGTTCTCATTATCAGAAATGCTGTCAGGCACATAGTAAGAGTTATGTAATAGGAAGCAATAGTTTCCGGCCATTTCTCCATCTTTCTGTTATATAAGAATCATGCCAAGATGAAGTGGCCAACGTCTAAGCCACAGAGATGCAACCTTGTCAAGTAAATTTATGGTTCAGACTTCCTTTTCTTTTTTTTTAAGCAATTACTCCCCACCCCCTAGATCCCCTTCCCTCAGGCTTTCCCAGTATTCGCCAGTTTCCAAGCTGCTTTTTTCTCATTAGATGGACCTGTTCCATTCATGAAAAAAAGAAGAAGAAAGACTACTTTTGTTCATTCATGCATGCATTCATGCATGCATTTATTTGTCCTACCAACCAGTCATCAAAAACTTATGTCATGCACCATGCAACAATCATTTCTTACAAGATTCCGCAACAATGTGGTGGAAAGAGAATAAGCTTCAGATAATGAATTTGGATCTACTAGCTAGGTGACAAAGGGCTTAGCCCTTCTGAACTTCATCTGTGATGTGGCCTAGGCAAGTCACCCTAGTGGCAACTCTGGGGCGATTAGAGAGAACAAAGCCAACTCATTTCATGACTCTCCGGTTAGTTGTATTACCATGAATTTGACGTCAAGATAACGGAAATGAAAAACACAAAAGTCTCAGCAATTGCTTGACTAAAAGACTAGAGAGATGGCTCGGGGGTTAAGAGCACTGACTACTCTTCCAGAGGACCCAGGTTTGATCCCCACCACTCACCTGACAGCTAACAACCACTTTTAACTCCAGTCTCTGGGGATCTGATGTCTTTTTCTGGACTCCCAGAGCATCAGGCATGTGATATGAAAATATACATGAGAAGCAAAACACCCATACTCAAAAAAATTTTTTAACAAATTTTTAAAAAAACTACCAACAAACTAAACACCAATAAGTGTCTAAGAAAAACCTAATATCATACATGATAATAAAAGACTACTTTCAAGTTTATCAAGTTAGAAAATAGGGCAAAGACATCTCTCTCTCTTCATTTTTATTCTTCATTTCACTAGAGGTCATAGACAGTACATACAATAAGGTAAGGAAATAACTAAAGAGCAAATACATTAAAAATGAAAAAGTAAAATTGTCTTTATAGGTGACCTGATTATACATGAAGGATATCTTACACAAACTTCTAGGTTGAAAAACTGTTGGAATTAAGGAATGAGTTTACTGAGGACAGATGAGGAGAACAGAGTGTTTTAAACATAATAACAAATTGTATCTCCCTATGCCAGCAACAAATAGCTGCAGGTGATACTTTAAAAACAACAGCTACAATAACATGAACATAAGGTACTCAGAGATAAAGCTGAACACTCTGTAAAAGCCATACATCAAAATTGTCATTAAAAATATGTAAATGAGTCCATAACTAATGTTTATGGACTCAAAGGTTCACTAGAGTTAAGATGATCATTTCTTTAAAATTGATTAGAAGAATAGCACAATTCCAACTTTAGCTTGTGTTGTAGATCATTTTAAGATGTGTTACAATTGTTTTTGCTGTGGAATATTTGCTTTAATGAAGCAAAGATGTGTTGCATTCTTTGGTATCGCCTTTGTTTAACTCTGTGAAGCTGTGTTACTTTGCCTGTCTAAAACATCTGGTGGTCTAATAAAGAGCTAAACAGCCGATAGCAAGGCAGGAGAAAGGATAGGTGGGGCTTGCAGGCAGAGAGAATAAATAGAAGGAGAAATCTGGGATGAAAGGAAAAAAGAACAAGAGAAAAAGGAGAGGAGGATGCTAGGGACAAGTCACACAGCCACACAGCCAGCCACGGAGTAAGAGTGCAAGTAAGATATACAGAAGAAAAGGGAAAAGCCCAGAGGCAAAAGGTAGATGGGATAATTTAAAGTTAAGAAAAGCTGGCAAGAAACAAGCCAAGATTGGGAGCAGGCTAGCAACCTGGGGAAAGGCCTATACTCAAAATGCCCTAGTAGGGGGCTAGAGAGATGGCTCCAAAGTTAAGAGCACTTGCTGCCCTTGCAGAGGAACAGAGTTCAGTTCCCAACATCCACATGATACCTCACAATGGTCTATAACTCCAGTTTTGGGAAATGCAATACCCTCCTCTCCTCTCACCTCCATGGAAATGTGTGCACATGGTGTACTTACATACATTCAGGAAAAATACTCATACACATAACCTAAAAATAAGCAAATATTTTTAATTCCCTTAGTGGTATTACTTGTCATGCAAATTGACAAATATATTCTAAAGTTTACATGGAAAGTCCAAGTACCTGGAATAGCAAAAGCAATCTTGTCAAACAGAAAATAGTTGAATATGAATATAAGCAGTGCCTGAACTAAAGGATGATGACCAAGTTACAATAATACAGTGTTGTGTGAACATAAGGATAAACATATAAATCAATGAAATAGGACAGGCTATCCTATGGTAGACATTTGATATTTGACCAACATACATTGTAAAATCCAGCAGTAAAAGAAGAGTCTTTTCCACAAAAGGTGCTAGAACAACTAGGGGTTTATAAGAAAAACAAAACAACCTACTGAAATGATAAGTCTCAGAAGAGCATGCAGGAGAAATTTTTAATAGTATTAGACTACAAAAAGATTTTCATGCCCAAGTAAATGTAACATCAAGAAAAGTTGACGTTGATGTTAGATTTCATCCAAATTAAAACTACTACTTTTCAAAGACATCATCAAGAAAATAAAATGGCAAGCCTGTAAAAAAAAATTTTTTTTTAATCTACACTCACAATACACACATCTGACAAGGAATCTGAAGGCAAAGCATACAAACAATTTTTGCAGCTCAATAGCACCCCCATCCCTGCCAAAGAAGGAGCAAAGCACTTGAGTTGACACATCACAAAATAAAATCTACCAATGGCTAACATACATCTGTAAAAAGTGCTGAGAAATAAAGTATCATGCTTAAATTAGCAATGAGACCTACTATAGATTCATTAGAATGTCTGAAATTAGCAAGAGGACAATACTAAATGGTGGCAAGGAAGGAAATTACAACCTCACACATTTCTTGTCAAAGGGTAAAATGACGTCAACACCTTGGAGAACTGTTTGACACCATAAAGCTTTGCACATGAGCAGTCTTGTAAGACCCACTTATTTTTTTTAGTTCTTTTTTTTATATTTTATTTTATTTTTCTTTATTAAGAAATTATCTACTCACTCCTCATGCTATCCACATACCCCCCTCCTCCCTCCTCCCTTCCCCAAGTCCTCTTTCCCAAGCCACCCCGCATCCCCACATCCCCCAAATCGAAGTCTCCCATGGGGAGTCAGCAGAGCCCAGCTCACTGAGCCTAGGCAGGTCCAAGCCCCTTCCCACTGCACCAAGGCTGTGCAAGGTGTCACACCACAGGCACCGGATTCCACAAAGCCTCCCCATGCACCAGGGACAGATCCCGATCCCCCTGCCTGGGTACCCCCCAAACAGTTTGAGCCAAACAACCGTTTTCCGTGTCCAGAGGGCCTAGTCCAGTCCCATGGGGGCTCCACAGCCTCCAGTCCACAGTTCATGGGTTTCCACTAGCGTGGTCCGGTAAGACCCACTTATAAGAGAAACTCGAGTGTCCTTCAATGGGGGAAGAAGTCTACCCAGAGCAATAATGAAGAGTGAACTATGAGCCATGTCATGGGAAGAAACAGTCTGCACAGTAGGAGAAGGCAAGCATGAAAGAGTAAGTGCCTAATAATTTTATTAATATGAATCACTACTTAGGCTAATCCATGGAGACAGATCAGTGGTTGTAGAAGACAGGGATTGAGTAGGAAGGGAACAAGGAAATATTTTGATGTGGTGGAAATACTCTCAGCTGTCATGGTGGGTAGATGGACATACAAATTTTTCAAAACTCATCAGATTGGTACCTTTAAAAAAGAAAAAGAAAACAGATACATTCTTGCATGGAAATTTCCCTTGGGGTGTGGACTACATTTCAATAGGAGGGAAAAGAAATTTGGTCGGTTGAGGTATTGAACCTAGGATCCATAAATTTCTAATTTCACAGTCTCAGGAAGAACTGAAAGATCTATACAGAAACTTTAAGCTGGTTGAAAGTTCAACCACAGAAGAAGTCCTCTAAACAGTTCCCAAGAACATGAACTGAGATGCCCCAATGAGCTCTGCAACATCTTTCACAAAACAGAAGCCGCACTCAGAAGGAAACTTCATGAAGGAACAGTTCATAAAGCTATAGGCAGAGTTAGAACAAGAAAAGAATGGTGCAAAGCCAAGGACTGGTCATAGAAGGGAGCCATCATCATGCTGAGTCCTGAAGGGAAGTTGACTGAAATCTAATGAGAGTTCAAGTGTAGGCAAAAGTTCAACAGGCTGAGGGGGTGGAAAAAGAGCCCCCCCCCCCCCCCCCCCTCCTCCGGAAACCATGGCCTAGCAGGCCAGCAGCAAGTGAACCAAATGTCCTGTCCTCTTTGGACCTCCAATGCAACTGGAAGTCAGAGAGCATGGGCCCCAGATGATAAAGCAGCTAGCCTCAGCATCCTGAGGCAGGGCAAGTGATGGAAGGGCAGAAAATAGATATGGAGACAAACCAAGATTATCCAACACAGATCCAAGTTGTGTTTCAGAATTCAGTGAGCTGAGCACAGGCTCATGTTTTATTAGTACATATACCTACAAGACATATTTGGGGTGGGAGGAGTCATACAATATTTTTATGAAATAATTTTCCATCCTCAATTTTTTGAATCTTTCACAGAAGATTCATGAGTAAGGAAGATTGAAGGTTGTGGCCAAATAGTATAGGTCAAGGAAGAAAAGCTTGTATAACATGTCGATAATCCCAGCACTTTGGAGGCAGAGGCTAGCTGACCCCTTTTCTCAAAATTGAAAGGAGGAAGGAGAATAGAGGAAGGGGAAGGAGGGAGGGAGGGGAGGAAGAAAGAGGGGAGGGGAGAAGGGAGAGAAGGAAAGAAGTCTCAGAGAAAGGAGTGTCCAAGACCAAATACCAACAGCCAACAAAGGAAGGAGCCACACATCCTAATGCCCAC
This sequence comes from Peromyscus attwateri, assembly GCA_902168425.1. NCBI lineage: Eukaryota > Metazoa > Chordata > Mammalia > Rodentia > Cricetidae > Peromyscus > Peromyscus attwateri. The sequence continues at coordinate 39,076 of CABHPP010095021.1, forward strand.
ATGGCTATCCAATCTCATCTATTTACTGATCAGACCAAAGAGAAGAGCTGGGTATCAGACAATCACCCTGTTGGTCTGTTTGCTCAGAGACTTTCTGAGAATGGACAGAATAGTCAAGTGTCCAATCTGCTCACATCACCCCACATCTTATGATGGTCAACATGCCAACTGTAAACTGTACATCTGACTACTTCACACTCTTCTGCACCCCATTGCCATAGCAGTCCCTCTGTGGCTTAACCTCTGCTAACACCTCCAAATTTATTACCCCCAATATTCTCTGGAAATTAAAAGGAAGCCATATCTCATGACCCAGAACTGCCCCGCCCACTATCCTTTCCCTCATCTCCTTGGTGCTCTTTCCTTTCTCCAGCTCTGTTCTCCTCCTCACAGAGAATTCTCCTTCATCTCTTGACAGCAGCTACCTTCTGAGACTGTAGTATTAGCTCTAATTCACTAATATTTCTATCAAGAAAAATGTATTTCAATCCAGGCTTACTGCTGCATACCTGTTATCACAATACTTATAAACCTGAGGTAAGAGGGTTGTCATGAGCTTGAGTCTAACACGGGCTGTCAAGTGAGACCCTATCTCAAAAACAAAAGAAATCAAGGAAGGGAGGGAGGAAGGGAAATATGGAGGGAAGGAAAAGAAGTAAAGAAAGAGGAGTGATTTCACCAATTTCTAATTTTTTTAATTAAGTGTAATTAAATATCTTACCAATTTGGAAGAAAAACTGCTGTATCTCTCTTGGCTTTATAGCCTGAGACTATCAGACACACTTTAGCATTAGTCATTAACAAGGAACATCATTCATTTCACTATAAGAGCCACACTAACTTTCCCGAGCTGTAATACAATAGGATCTTTGCTCAAAGTCCCAGAAGGCTGCTGCTGACGGAAGTTTTCCCTACTCTTGACTGGCGGCTTTCTATTAGTATCTGGGTTTCATGTAGCTTTCCCGAGCTGACCTGGCAAACCCTTTATCCTCAGACTTTTGATTTTCAGCATCTAATCTTCTATGTCTTTGAAAATCAGATTGCCAAGCTAGATTTGTCTTACATAATGAAGTTCCGTGCCACAGCCAGAAAAGTTTTACTCCATATGTTTTTTTTTTCTTTTTGACCCTGAGGACTTCAGAATATTTTTTCTGTCCATTTCCTCATTCTCAGCTGTTTGTCACACAGCTGATAAGTAACCTCTGTACAAGGAAGGTCTTATCGATGCCCTAGAAAATTACTGGGTGGGATTCTTAGCGCTGGATCATTAACCTGTTGGGACTTCACATCTGCTCCCACACCTCAGGGGCACTTTCCAGAAGGTCTCAGTCTCTGGACCTCCCCCTACCACTCCCTTTTTGCCTTCTTAGCCTAAGTGAATTATTTCAAGACAGGAACAACCTTGTCATCCCAAAAGAAGGAGCCATTCTTAATCAGAATCTGCCCTCTGTGTTTGCTCTCACTGATAGCCCCAAAATGGCATCCACCAATCTACACTCCACAGACCTCATGTTAGTATGATAGACAACACAAAGGTGTCTTCCCTAGAAATAGTAGGCATGAGCCGTGGACAAACTTGTTAGTAGTGGTTTATTCCAAGGGGGATGAAGAGGCACCACCTACAGCCTTGGAACTCAACTCAGTGGAAGAACACTTTTCTACCATATGCAAGGCCCTGGGTTCATTCCTCAGCATTTCATCTATGAGTTAGGCTTGCTTTGAGTCTTAAAAGGGTAAGTAGGCAGATGTCTTCCAGTTAAGGGTATTTATTCCAACTGAAAGCATCTGCATGAAGAACAGCATAGACTGTTTTGAAGATAAGCACAGTAGAGTTTTGTCCATGAGGCACCATGCAGACCCATGTATATGAGTGAACTGTTTTCAGGATTTGAAAAAATTTTTTACATGCTCCACAAAGGTATTTCAGATAGCAAGTGATGTGAACTTCAAATATATAGTATAGGTCAAAGCAACTATAAAGATGCTCAACACACCTATGAACAAATGTAACCTGAGACTCACATCTTCTGGTTAACCACTGTCATACTCTTTCCCTCTATTTTCTAATTCTAAGAAAACTTCCTGTGATTGCAAGCATTAGTTACTATACTTCATTATCAATGTATTAGGAGAATCTAAAAACTTTCAAGGGGTTAGAAAACAGAAAAGCCAAGTAACCTTAAAGGAAAATGTATCTGAATTCTCAAAATTCTAGGAGCATTGTTGTCTATAAAGTAGAGATAATAATATACTCCCTGATTTTAATGAATGAAGAAGATCTGAGCTGACAATGCTCCCTCCAAGAGGCAAAATCATCTAACAAAAACACCACACCAGACATGAGAAACTCTCTTTTGAGTTGTTGGTCAGTGTTGTCCAAGAGACTCCTCAAACATCACAGACTATTTCATTGCCTTTGGTTACCCCCCAGAGATGGAAGGTAAATCCCTATTGCTGAAGACACCATGCACTTCAGACACAGGGTCAGAGGCCTCTGAACTGGAACTAACTTGAATGAGCTCTCATGGAGGACTAGCTTTCATGGCACCAGAAGGCCCCAAGCAAGCTTACAAAGGAGGGAAATAGCCAACAGTCTTACTGTACTATGATGCCTATGAACCACTGCAAATACCAGCATGGCACAAAACTGCAAGGATGCAATAGTGGCATGCATATCTTGGTTATAATCACCAGTTCTCTAATTGGATTTAAGACCCAATCAATAAGAGGGAAACCATGCCTGGTCTAAAAACCTAGCCAACTACCCAGGGCTAGTGAAGCCATGAATCTTGGAGATGACTCCAACTGCTACTTTCCCAGTGTGTTTGAAGGAAAATGCCCCCCAAAGGGAATGGCACTATTAAGGGCTGTGACTTTGTTGGCATAGGTGTGGTCTTATTGGAGGAAGTGTGTAACTGTGGAGGTGGACTTTGAGGTCTCACATATGCTCAAGTCACGCCCAGTGTCTCAGACCACTTCCTGTTGCCTGCATATCAAGATGTAAAACTCTCAGCTCCTTCTCCAGCACCATGTCTGCCTGTGTGCTGCCATGTCCCGCCATGATGATAATGGACTGAACCTCTGAACCGTAAGCCAGCCAATTAAATCTTTTCCTTTATAAGAGTTGCCATGGTCATGGTGTCTCTTCACGGCAATAGAAGCCCTGACTAAGACACTAGCATAGTCCCTAACTACGTTCTAAATATTTGTCCTTATACTCTCAGATATGTGTAGTCCTCACCCCTCACCAAGGAAACTTCTCTTTGGAGAAAGAAAAACTACAACCAATCAAAATGCAGAGTTGTCGTGCCCAGTCCCAATAGATACATCCGCAGAACAACTCCTGTACTTAAGGCTCAGTAACATTGTAGAAGAGGAGTTAGAAAGACTGTAAGAGCCAGAGGAACAGAGAATTTGCTGTGAGATTGTGTCTCTTAGTAATGTCAGAAGCTCCATCCATCAAGTCTCACCAACATGACTGCCTAAACACCAACTGGACCAAGACAACACCAATAAAGATGCCAAAGTGGTCTGGGAAAAGGTCCTGAGGCCTCAACCTACACAAAGAACTACAGACAAATAAGGAAGCTAAGGGTAGGAAAAATAGCCTTACCCAGGGAAGAGCATACCAATTGATTATCCAGTGTCAGTCAGCGCCAGAAACGCATACCTACATATGCATGTAACAATTAATGAAAAAAGGAGGCTGTGAATTTGAAAGAAAGCAAGGAAAGGATATATGGGAGGATCTGGAGAGAGGAAAAAGAAAGGGAAATGATAGAGCTATAATCTCAAAAATAAAATAATTAAAAAATTGAGGGTATGTTAGCTACCTAATAAGAATTAAAGCTATTCACTATAACAGATCTGATATAAGAGATTATCGCCTTATACATCATGAGAAAAGCCACAAAACAATTATTTGCCCAAAAGTTATGAGAAATTAGAAAATGAAACTCTTAAATTGAGTTCTTGGCTCTGTCCACAGGACCGTGCTCTCACCTGGAGGCCTTTTGGGAAAGAATGGAAATGAAAGATATATAGCAGAGAGAAGGGATCTGAGTTTCACAGTGTTGCCTGATCTTATAACTGCCTTTGTCTATGCACTGTCCAATTGGCTTCCCCAAGAACCATTCCGTGCAACCGTATCAGTAACCACACATGAGTATCTTCCCTCAGTATAACAGTCACAAGGCTAGGCTTAAGAAGCCATCACCAACGAAGGCCTGCATGGCTCATCCCCTCTTTATTAGGATCAACGTTTTTTTTGTTTTTTTTTTAAGGGCCAGGACATAAGCACTCATCTTTGTGGGTTCTCTCTCCAAGCCATTTATCATAGCCCTGGAGACAGGAGGTACAGATGAAAGTTGTCACTTAGGTTGATGTTGTGTGACTAGAATGATTAATGGAAGCCAGAGATTCTGATTTACCTAAGCTGACTGAAGATGCTGACTTCTCTGTTCTTCATGAGCCACCCTTGCCCAGCCTTTACCCTATCACGGCTTTCGATAACAGCATCAGCTTTGGGAGCCTTATTTTGAAAGAAGGCAGGGAAAATGTTTGTTACCATTGCCCAAATCCCACCAGTATCTCTAATAAGGCTGCATGCATGCCTCTTTAGTCTCTGATTTCTGCTAGCTTTGTTGAATTGGAAAAGTCATTGATTCATCCAGCCATGTTTTTTAATAACTACTCTAAGAGCTTGGGATAGATTGGTAAATAAACCTGACAAAAACCCTTGTCCTTAAGTATGCTACAGGTTGATAAGTGCTAAAGAAAGAAAAAAGAAACTGGGGGATAAGTTCTGGGATAAGGAGCCAGCTGCAATTTTAATTAAAGCTAAGTAAGCGTCATTGGTGAGCTGGCGTTTGAGCAAACTTGAATGAGGTCAAAGTTAACCAAGTGCATATGGAGGTAGAGTATGTAAGAGCAGGAGCAGATGCTGTGAAACACCAAAGATGGAAACAAATCTGAATTGCTTGAAGAGCAGAAGTCACACTCGTGTGGTATGAAAGGAAAGCCTTCAGGAGAAACAGAGTTGGAATGAGGTCAAAAGAGAGAGGACATGTGTCTCCTAGGATCCAGTTGGCCATATAAGGTCATCAGCTTCGTCTCTATGTGACATGGGAAATCGTTTCTTTAAAATATTCACTCTAACTACCACTAGAAAATAGACAACAGATTACAGGAGGAAACCCAGAGACCATGGCAGTCGTGCAGGTGAGAAATGATGATAACTTTGACCAGTGTTGACTGTGGAAGGTGGGGAAATGGCCAAATAGTTGGTATCTTACACCTCCTTGACTGCTGGTGGCACACATTCCTAATTTAGATATATTAAAAGGTGATGTAATCTGTGTTTTAGTTTCAAGGAAATACCATATTTTAAAGTTGATATGAAAGGTTCCTGGAGATTAAAAGTGAGGACAACAGACAGAATCCAACAGGATTCCAATGCTTGAGGTCCAAGCAACCAGAAGCTGAGAAAAGGAGGGCCGTGGAGGGACCAGCAAGCCTGGATCAAAGCACAGTATAGGGCATTCCCAGTGAAGATACCCTGTCGGCAGCTCAATGCACAAGTTCAGGAGAGCATTTTACACAAGAGATACAAATTGGAGAGTCATGGGATACAAATGCTCAAAGCCGAAAGAGTGAGTGAGGATAACTAAGGGAAGGAGTGCAGATAGAAAGAAAATCCAATAGGAATCTTTGGTCTGTCTGCGGAAGAGGTCTGAGAGGGAAAAATAACAACACAGACTAAGAGGTAACCAGTGTAATGGGACGACACAACACAGGTAATGAGGAAAAGCCAAGATGGATGCGTTTGGACATGGCAAACGACCTCTTCAACTACTTCTAAAATAGATGTGACAAAACAGGCTCATATCTGGACTTAGTTGACAAATGGTGGCACCCAGAACAAGAACAGGGTTAATTTGGGAAATAGCCAAGCAAAGAGATGCTAAGAAGTGAAAAGAATTAGAGATGAAAAGATATGAGAGCCACATAAAATATTACAGTCTATATCGTGTAATATGTTTCTTCACAAGCCACCCTGAAGGAAAAGCAGGCAGCGGTTGCTCAGAAGTCAGCGTGACTGCCTGAAGGGATGTCACAAAGCAATTCTGCTTTGAAATCTTAGCTACTCACTCTCGGTTAATTGGCATGCGTTATACCCCATTCATTGATTCATTGAGTGCTACAAATTCTTACTAACAATACTGTGACCCAGATTTCCAGGTGCTGAATTTAGGTACCGACTTGAAGCCACATGGTGCCAAACTCCTTGTTAAGTGTGAAGCCAGTCCAGACATAAGGCTAGGGCTTATCAGCTACTACCAAACTCAATTTTTTTAAAGATGTATTTTTATTCATGTGTGTAGGGGGTGGTGGTGTGTGCACACGCACATGTGTATGCATATGTGTGTGTGTGCATCTGTGTGTATGTGTGTACCATATGTGCACACAGGTACCTGCAAGGCCAGAAAAGCTTGTTGGATCTCCTGAAACTGGAGTTAGACACAGTAGTGAGCAGTCCCATGGAATGCTGGGAACTGAACTTGTCTCTTCTAGAAGAGCAAGCAAACACTCCTAACCACTGAGCCCCCAAAACCCAATTTCTACATCTGTAAAATACAAACAAAAAGCCACCAGGAACAATCCATAGGTGGCCAGGCCAGCAGGCTCCAAACCTCTCATACTAAGCCAGGATCCTCCCAGTCCTTTCCTGAACACAGGGAGCCCCTCAACAGTGGCAGTAGGTACCACATGCGGTCCCTTTCAGGTTTACAGCCCAGGTTCACACTTTACACAGAAATCAAGCTAAATGTCATTACTGGGTAGAGCCAACATGGTTGACATCCTGGTCTCAGAGGAGGAAGCAGAGGTTCTAGGGAAGTGAAAGAACTTCCCTGGGGCAAAGCCAGGAGAGGCTCAGCTGGAAGTGAAGCCCAGGCCTCCTGAGCTGGGTAGCCATCTGCGGTTTGCATGCATGCCTCGGGGAAGCTCCAAACAGATAACCGGGTAAGAAGCCTGCTTCAAAAAACAGGAGCGACTGGCTAAGGAGAAAGCAGGTGACGGAGGGGGACCAGGAAATAACTGGCTAAAAAAGGCTCTGAGCGGGAAGAGGGAGCACATATTTGGGGACAAGAAGAGAGGAACATGGCATGTCCACCTGGAGCTCCTGCTGCTACCTCAGGAAGGACCAAGGAACGGTAAGCGACTCTGCGTATTAGATGAGCCAGCCGTCCCAGCTCGCCCAAGATGCCGGTGTTTCCTGGGATGTGGAATTTCAGTCTTAAACCCAAGAAAGCTCCTGACAAAGCAGGGCTAAGGCAGTCACTCTGGTTAGCCTTCCAGCCCTGTCAGCCCAAAGCTATGTGAGCCTAAGGCAAAGGTCCTTCCTTCTCCAGACTGTAATCACTAGTGTGGAGGTAAGAATGTAACCCTGGCAGCCTTCAAGAGCAGATTTGAGTTGAAAACACCCAACAGCGGACCACCTGGCTCTGAGAAGGCACTCAGTGAGTGGCAGCTATTATTACTAAGGTTCCATGAAAAGGACACTTTCAACTGTTCTTTAAACACTCCTTCAATGTGGTCTTCAGATTTCTCCCATCCTAGGGGCTAGGTTTGCAGCCAGCTCCAGGGAGCTCCATCAACAGCATGACTCGAGCAGCTGAAGCAGCCCTGGGCAGCACAGTGCAGGTCCAGCTGTGAGCCCTTTGGTCAGTTTACGGCTGCCTTCACGTTTCTGCAACTCACGTCTCTCACACTCTAGATAAACTTTGTCAGTGACTCAGTGGATGCCTCACAGGGACTTGATCGTGGGAACAGGACGGAAGTCAACTGAGTTTCACCGCCCGTGAAAGTTTTAACTCGCCCCTGGTGTCTCAGACTAGCCGTACAGCCCTTGCCCAACCATCTCTATCACATTCCCCAGGGAGTAAAAGGGGTCCTGAACTGAGAACATCCCCTAAAACTCTAGCTCTGAGGGTCCCCACCATGAGCATTATGAACACTGCTTTAATTTCAGAAGTAATCGATTTGTTAATTCCCAGCTTTATTATAAGCAGGAAGAAAATGTAAGTCCTATACCAAAACATGTCCCCCCATATCTCTCTCTCTCTCTCTCTCTCTCTCTCTCTCTCTCTCTCTCTCTCTCTCCTCCCTCTCTCTCCCTTCAAAGTTCTGCATTTCTTTGCACACATTCCTCTCTAGGCTCATGCTCTGTCAGGGTCCACTATACATTTTTTGTTCTACTATAGTGTAATAATCTATGTGCCAGTGTACTGAACTCTTGCCATAGAACTTTGACAAAACAGAAACAATGTATCACCCATTAACATGGAAAAATACTAGAATATTTAAGAATCCCTCTGCCTATCAAGAAAACAACCCAATTTAAAAATGGGGTATATATCTAAAGAGAGAATTCTCAAAAGAGGAAACTCAAATGACTGATAAGCACTTAAAGGAATGTTCAACATTCTTAGTCATCTGGGAAATGCAAATCGAAACTACTTTGAGATTTCATCTTAACACCCATCGAATGTCTAAGACCAATAAAAGAAATGACAGCTCATCCTGGCAAGGATGTGGAGTAAGGGGAACACTCATCCACTGCTGGTGAGACTGAAAACTTGTTCATATTGTTCAGTCACTATGGAAATCAGTGTGGTGGTTGTTCATGAAGATGGTAATCCATCTACCTCAAGTTCTAGCTACACCACTCTTGGGTATATACACAAAGGATGATTCCTCTTACCACGGAAGCACTTGCTCAACCACATTCATTGCTACTCTATTTATAATAACCAGAAACTGGAAACAACCTAGATGTCCCTCAACAGAGGAATAGGTAAAGACAATGTGGTATGTTTACACAGTGGAATATTACTCAGCCCTTTAAAAAAACAAAAGGAAATCATAAACTTCACAGGTAAATGGATGGAACTAGAAAAAAATTATCCTGAGATAATCCAGACTCAGAAAGACAAATATAGTATGTATTCGTTTATATATGGATACTAGTTGCTAAGTCAATAATAATCAAGCTACAATCCATAGAACCACAAAGGTTAGATATAAAGTAAGGGACTGGGGGACAGGGGAGGGGACAGGGCACATAGGTCTCCCTAGGAAAGGGAAATCAGACAGTGGATGGATGGGGGGAGGGCAACTGGAATGGGAATATCAAGTTAGGAGGTGGAGGGAAGAAGGGGACAGGGAGGGATAGCTAAAATTAAAGACCATTTGAGGGGTAGTATGGAAACCTAATACAGTGAAAACTTCCTAAAATATATACATATATGAAGGTGATCTAAATGAAATTGGCAGATAGTGGGGGAGACAGTCCCAACTGGACCTCTCTCATAACCAAATGAAGCTTCCAGTACTAGGAATAGATTATATCTAATTGAGTTATTGGCCAAAGGGGTCCCATGGGAACCCACAAACGACCCAGGCTGTTGCCAAGACTATAGGTTGCTCTCCACAAACTGATGGCAAGGTCCCATTGCTGAAGACAGCAACCCACACAATTCATCAAACATGGAGAAGTCGAGCTGGTGCCTAACCAGAGCCTTCATCCCTATGTGCTAGCATCTTTGGTACAGGAAGGTTCTCTGCATGCTACCAAAGGAGAATCTTAAGCACCAACCCAGCCACAAACCCTGTGATCTACAATGGTGTCCTGCCAACAAGATATGCTAGTGCAATGGTGGTACAAAGCTTGTGGGAACAACCAACCAACATTTGATTTGATTTACAGCCCACTCCATGAGATGGAACCAATACCCAACCCTGCTTAGGTGACCAAGAACCTGAAACTAGATAGCCCAGGCACATAGGGTAAAACCAAATGGTACTGTTCTTACAGAAAAAAATAGAAAGAAAGAAAAAAGCATCAATTAAATGACTCTTACTGATGTCTTTTTGCTATACTCATAGATCAGTGCCTTGCTCAGCCATCCTTAAAGAAGCTTCCTCCTGCAGCAGATGGAATCAAATGCAGAGACCCACAAACATCACACTAAGAATGAGAGACCTTGGAACACTCAGCCCTAAACAGGATACCTCTATCAAATCCCTCCCCCTCGGCGCTCAGGGAACCCTGCAGAAGAGAAGGCAGAAATAGTATAGGAGACAGAGAGGATGGAGAACACCGAGGAATCAAGGTCTTCTAAATCAACAGGATTGCCACACATATGAACTCTGAGCCTGAGGCGGCACATGTAAGGCCAGCATGAGTCTGCACCAGATGCGGCCCTAGAGCTAAAAAAAGAAGTGGACACACACCCCATCCTAACTCATAAGCAATCTCCAATTCATAGCCACTTGCAAATAAAAAATTGGTTTTCTCCAAGGAACTCTGACAGGGGAAACAAACTACTCCTAAGGGTAGGCTGCATGCCCAGCAGTGGATGGCCAACAGAAAATGAATTCAGTGGCATCTTTGGGGGTTCTTTTTCTCATGATGTCATATCAGGGCTTTTTTTTTATCTTACTTTTTAAATTTTTATTTAATCCACGTATTTTCTCTCTTTTTACCTTACAGGTCCTTTGCACATATATCATGGCTTTCAGTTCAATGTTTTTATGGGATTCCTGAGTGTGCAAACAAGTGGGTCTCTGCGTCTACATCTGCTTCTTGTGCCTTCTCCTGTTTCTTAGGGTTTTTTTTCCCTTCAGTTTGTTTTGTCCTACTCTGATGAATGAGTTTTTAATCTTATCTTACTTTATTTCATTATTATTTTTTTTATAAGCCTGTTTGTTCTCTCTCTCTCTCTCTCTCTCTCTCTCTCTCTCTCTCTCTCTCTGTTTTTGTTTTTTTTGGTTTGGTTTGGTTTGGTTTGGTTTGGTTTGGTTTGGTTTGGTTTTCAAGACAGGGTTTCTCTGTGTAGCCTTGGCTATCCTGGATCTCACTC
>CABHPP010095024.1:0-13479 GCA_902168425.1 Peromyscus attwateri
AAGCTGTCCAATAAGTGACCACATATTCTTCAACCTGAAGTAGGCACGATTAACGTCTGTGGTATGTTCATGTTTGGAAGCAATGCTTCAGAGCACCACAGATGATATGTGCTCATCATCATTGTTTGGATGAGCTTGGAGAGGACTTTGAGCATCAGACTGGACAACAGCCCCAGCAGACAGTCTGAGTGCTCATTTGAGAATCTAAGCAAATGTTCCAGATGACCTTTGCCAAATTTCCAACCCACAAAAAATGCCTGATGGTAAAATACATGTTGATTTAAGCTGATAAGTTTGTGAAACTTCACTATGCAGCAGTAAAAATACATGCAATGTACATAGACGTGTAAGAATGCTTTAAAAATATTACAAGTGTTCTGGGTAGTTAGAAAGGGGGTGACTCTTGCTGTTACACTTTGCAACATATGAAAAAACATTTAATAATAAGCGTGTATTACCTTTCCTTCCAGAAATTAATATGAATGTTTTAATTTTCCAGTGTGTGTGTGTGTGTGTGTGTGTGTGTGTGTGTGTGTGTGTGTGTCTGCCCAAGACCACTAGAGATCTGAGGGCAAATTGCAGAAGTCAGCTCTCTCCCTACACCATTCAGGTTCTCGGGAACAAATTCAGGTGGCCAGGCTTGGTGACAAGTACCTTTACCTATTAAGCCATCTCACCAGCTCAAGATGGCTACTTAAAAAAAAAAAATTCTGAAGTTAAAGCATAGTTCAGTGTCTGCCCTGAGCCTATCACCAGGATGATGCTATCCAGAGGTGAGGAGCCCATGGAGTGGAGGACAGTTGGGCAGAGGTTGTATCTGAGACCAAGATGGACTTCCTGGATGTATGTGTTTTGGGTCCAAGGAAAACAAAGTAGTTACTTTAAACAAACAAACTTTTACCTTGACTAACTGTTTATGAAGGGGTTGAACTCTCCCATTTTCTCAACTGAATTTTTCTCTGAGAAGGGCAAGCAAACAGGTGTCTTTTCCAGCAAAGGATCATTTATCTACAAGGCCCTTACATTCAGGGTCCAGGTCACAGAGGGTCTAAGTCAGCCTCACAGTGTCTCAAGGACAAACCCAGCAGCCCTCTTCTGAGTTATGTCCAAGCTTGTGCAGATGTGTCCAAAAACGATAAGACTAAACCTCAGCCAATTAGAAATATACTAATGTAACTGCTGTTTGATTAACCAATTATGTAGTTGACCCCAAAACTCCCCTTAGCTGTGCTTAAAAAGAGCCTAAGGGCCCCTCTTGGAGTCGTCACCATTTTGCACAACTGAACGACCCCACAGGCATGTGGTATAATACATGTTTTTTGTTCTTGCATACTATTTGAGTCTGGGGTCTGCCTTCAGCATTTCCTTGGACCCTACATTTAAACACTCTGTAGCCTTGTCTAACCATTTAAATACCCCATAGCCTTGGCTAATTGTGGAATATTCCTTTATACTGTGTGAATATATGTTGCTGTGATTGGTTTAATAAGGAAACTGACTGGCCAATAGCTGGACAGGATAAGTTTAGGTGAGAGAACCAGACTAAGGACACTGGGAAGAAGGAGGGTGGAGTTAGAGGAGTCTCCAGCCAGATATGGAGAGGAAATAGGAGGTGCAAGATGAAAGAGAGGTAATGCCACATGGCAGAATGTAGATGAATATAAATGGGTTCATTTAAAATGTAAGAGTTAGCTAGTAACAAGTCTGAGCTATTGGCTGAGCATTTATAATTAATATTAAGCCTCTTTGTGGTTATTGGGAAGCAGGCTGTCAGGACAGAAAAGTCCATCTACAGCTAACCATTTAAACACCCCATAGCCTTGGCTAATGGCTTAACTCCCCTCCTAATATCTTTGGCTGTTTAAATACCTCATCAGGGTCAGCACATTTACAATCTGTCCAGAAAAGTTTCACAGAAAGAGTTCTTAAAACAGAAGAAAGGAGCTTATAATTTTGTTTGTGTGACTTTATAAAGCTGCAGGAGAGCACAAATTAGATGCAGAGAAAGCCCTGAGAGAAAGACTTCAGAGCACTTGCAACTGTAAGCCAGATGTTTGGAATTCTTTCATTTGTAAAAATGGTAGCAGCTAGAAGGCAGGCTGGCACTGGGATACCTTGCAGATTATTTGTGCTTGGGTGGCAGATGGAGCTAGCCCAGGATCCCTGGGTCTGCTGATTTTCCAATACAGACACAATGCAGGTGACAAAAATGACAGCATACCTGGAATGTGGCAGATGGAATGCAATGGGAATGGGGTGGAGGGGGTGGGAATTGGGAGCAACAAGTGGGAACCATTTGGTGGACTCAGAATTATCAAACAAGACACTTCAAAGTGGAAATGAAAGTTGAGATTGAGGAATACCCTGGCCGTTAGGAAATATGATGATGAGAGATGGCAGAATGAAATTGTTCAGAGAAAGGCTGGGGGATGAAGCTGAGAGCTGGGAACACTGGATTCCTTCAGAATGCAGCTGTTCTCTGCTAGGGCTGCTGAAGTGCTGAAACCAGGAAGGAGTACTTGGATACTCCCTGAGGCATGTCAATCAAAGGCCATAGGTCTTGTCAGAAACCAGTCAGCTTGCCCTTCTTTTTGAGCACAGTTGCCTTAGTACTTTCCAGCAAGGAGCCACCTGAACAAGCCCTGATAGTCTGCATGATAACGCTGAGAGAGAGATTAGCGGAGGATACCATGAAAGATACCAGTTATCCACCAAGAAAAACGAGAAATAATGAAGGAGCCTATTCCAATTTATACTGTGGAGGCAAGGGATCTACTACACTCACTGACGAGTTAATTTCAATATGCTCTCTTGAGTCACAGGTAGGGAGAAGGTGAATATGGGAGTGGACTTGGGGATGCGCTGTGATGCCCAACACAAAGCCGGTGTATTTATCAAAATCATTAATAACTTCTCTGACACAGACATGAGTTACCCACCAAATACTGCCACCAAATAGGAAGGACACTGGCTCTAAATGACAGGGTGGCTCTTGTAGGACACACTGACTAAACATCAGCTCAGAACTCAGCTCTACAGAAAAAGCAGTGCTTAATCTGAGTCTATTTAGCAAGTCTTCTGGGAATATGCCCTTCATTAGTTCTATTCCTCTCAATCTTTGAGTTACATTGCAGACGTAACTCAGGTAACTTGAACATTTATTAGGACAATTTTACACCTGTTTTAATAAAAGAAACGTTTAGAAAATTAGGATATCACACAGATATCTTTTTCCTCCTTTTATCATTTCTGTTTTTGTTTTTGTTTTTTTAATAAAAAAAAAAAAACAACCCAAATGAAGACAAAGCTCAGAAGACTCAAGAAAGAAAGTGGCACACATTCATATTAACTTGTATTTGTCACATGAGCAGACCCCGCCCCCGCCCCCACTAGATTCACATTGAAAATGAGACCCTGTTCACTGCATCACGTTTTCTGGCATAGCAAGTTAGAAATTGCCTTCCTGGTTGAAAATGAAGAAAAGATTGGATTCTTGAAGATATGTATTTGTATAACTGTAATGTATAAAAACTTCCTATAATAAATTCAGCCCAAGTTTTCCCATAATTATTAGAGAGGATTAAAAACATTCCAGCAGCAGTCTCAGTAGGTTCCAAAGTTCCTATTTTGCATTATAGAGATGTTTATGAATAAATATTCTAAAGTTGATAGCTCTTATTTTTTTAATTTTTAAGGGTTTATTTTTTCTTTTTAATTCTTAAAAATTAAAATATAATCACATCATTTTTCTCTTCCTTTTCCTCTCTTGAATCCATCCTCCATAACCTCCCCCATTTTTCCCTCTCAAAATCAATCTTCTTTTCTTTAATTGTAGTCTCTCTCTATATATAAAATCAGCTCAATTAATTTAGTATTAGTTATATGTATATGATTTTAGATTTTAGAGCTGATCACTTGGTGTTGGATAAGCACTTCTCCTGTTCCCAGCATTCCTTGGCTACCTGTGGCTTCTGTGGACAGATGGGGCCGTCAGGTTCTCTTCTTCTGTGTTAGCGTGTCTATTGGTGTTATCTTTTTTCAGGTCATCTTTAGGCAGCCATATTGCTGAGGCATCACGGGTGAAGCTCCCCTGCCATGTCTAGGAGACACAATCTCACAGCAGATTTTCTGGTCTTCTGATGATTACAATCTTTCTGAACCCTGTTCTGCCATGTTCCCCGAGACTTAGGTGCAGCAGTAACACTGTAAATGGAACAGCTGGGCTTGGGCACCCAGGATCACTTGTTCTCTGCATTTTGACCAGATATGGTTCTCTGTAATGGTCTCTGTCTACTGCAAAGAGAAGTTTCTTTCATGAGGGTGACCAGTACTGTTCTTATCTGGCTGGGCTCCGGTACAAGATATCTATAGCTCTTACTTTTAAATAGGTTTTAAAGCTATCTTATTAACTATCTAATGAAATTAGCATTGATGATATGTATTTTATTAGCTTCTATTTTTTATTTTTGGTAACTATGAGTGGTGCAGATAATGAGTTTCTCTTAGACAGAATTCAGGATGAACCAGAACCTGGAATTTCCTTAAGAAAAATATCTTAGCCTATGTTTTTTGTATAGATGATACCCCACTTCTTTCTCATTCTGGCTAATTTCCCAAGAAGTACGTGTAATCCTCTTTTTCCACTCTCAGACAATATGATTAGAACATGGACTACAAGTATTCACTGGAGATATCCCAGCAGGATGGAAGAAAGAGGAAGAGTCTAATGTGATATTCTAGAAACTTTAAAGAACATTGCCCTCCCCACCTCAAACAAGATCTCCCTTTCTAACATCCATTTATTATATTAAAATGGAATCTGTAGACAGCTTTCTGAAGATACAATTTCTCAAAGCTCAATGTAACACCTAGCAGTATATAGGAGGAAAGAAGACACAAAAGCATGTGAGCATATACAGCCACGTGTCGTATAACAACATTTTGATTAATGGGGGAACTGCATGTGTGATGGGAATCACATATTACTAAAGCTGAACTAATTACTCTTTCACAGTGATGTCCTGTACATTACACTGTACATTACAACACTGCCTTCCTCACCTGTCTGTGTGACATCAGTATAAGGCAAGCTCCCATGTTGCCCATCCTACAAAAGCTTTGCACATGCTACTGTGCACACTGTATGTGACAATTATGTTACCGACTGATGTATTTGCTGTACCATATCTTAAACATTACTTTATAGTATACTTCTGTTGATTGACAAAGCTTAAATATATAGGAACTGGAAAAAATTATATTGTGTAAGGTAACCCAGACCCAGAAAGATAAACACAGAGTGCTCTTTCCCACAGGTGGACCATAGCTTTTAATATTTAGATTTTTTTATGGTTCACTTGGAGTACCTGAAGAAGCCACATGAAAGAACAATAAGGGACCTTGAAAAGACACATGGAAACCTATTATTTCATGTCAGGTTCTCTCTGTGTCTCTGTCTCTCTGTGTCTCTGTCTCTCTCTCTGTCTCTCTCTGTCTCTCTCTCTCTCTGTCTCTCTCTCTCTCTCTCTCTCTCTCTCTCTCTCACACACACACACACACACACACACACAGAGTGGAGTTACCCTAGATAGGATACTGTTCCTCCCAGAAACCATGGGTTCTCACACAAAAATCCTACCACCAGATTCAGAATACTTCCCTTCTAGTTGTCAACCAGAGGGACCTCAGAGAACCCCCAGACAATACAAGCTAGTGCCATTGCTCTTACTTGCCCAGCAGAATCTGACTGTCTGACTCTGTTGGTGAAGATACTACTCAATGTGGTCATAAGACATGATGAAATCAAGCTGGTACTAACTTGAAATCTTCTTCCTTGCTGACTAGCTTTCATAGTACCAGAAGGTGCTCTGCAGGCTTTTGGGATAGGGGAAAATTAACAGTCTCACACAGTGGAGAACCCTGAAAACTCTAATAGAACTAGCCTGCAAAGATCTGCTCACTGATTCAACAGCGAAATGATTGTTATTGGGATAATCATCTTACTTTCTGATCGGATTTAAGACCTGTTCCACAGGGTGGAATTCATGCTTGGTATTGTACACTTGGCAGAGAACCTGTGGCTACCACCATATACCCTAAAGGAACACCTACTAGTATTATTTTGTGTAATGGGCACAGTATCAGATTGCCTTCTAAATACTTACCTTTGTACCCAATTAGTATAGCTCTTAGCCCTCACCAGAGAAGCTTCTTTTTGCAAAGGATGTCAATTGATACAGACATTCACAAGTGGACCAAGCACAGAGACCATGGAATGCTCAACCCTAAACAGGACACCTACATCATACTACCTACCTCCATAGGGTCAATGAATAACTTGAAAGAAAGGGGGCATAGGAAAGATTTTAAGAGCTAGATGTTGGGAAAGATTGCTGCAAACAGTGTCTTCTCAACATGATACAGTAGGTGTCCTGGTGAAGTCATAGCAGCCATGATTGTCTGCACAAAGACTCAACACCAATGCTCAAGCCAGTCAACACCCCAACAGGAATGGGGAAGGGACTCCTGAGGCCCCGCCCCTAGCGAGAAGCTATTGTCGATGGCTGCTGAGGGAGGGGGAATCAGTTTCATCTAGGGATATAGCCCCTGTGAGACTGCCCATGCTCCAGCGGATGGTGCCCCATGCTCCTCAGTACACAGACAGCACTAAATGGACTCAGTGAGTTTTTATGAAGAAAAAAAGAGGAGAAGTTGAGAGGTGGGTGTAGGAAGGGTTGTCAGGGAGACAGGAGAGTCTCCCTGACAATCTCAAAGAATAAATACAAAGAGTTAAAGTTTACTGATAAATTGTACACTGTTACACCGGCAGCAGCTGGATACATTGTATCCACCATGCCTCCTGATTTCTTTACAAGGTCACTTTCACTGACTGGCCTACAGTGTCTAGGCTTGTGTAAGTGTGCTCCATGATATTTGAGTAACACAATACCTAATAATGTATTTCCCAGAAGACATCCTCCTCATTAAGTGACTCATTACTGTGCATTACATATTTCAAGATATATATGCTAGAAGACTAAATTAGATGCTAAAAATATCCCTATAAAATATAACCCCTTTGAGGGTCTGGTGGATTCCTCTATTTGGAGCCACTTAAGTAGTGTTAAGAATAGACTTTGGAGGCTGGAGAGATAGCTCAGTGTTCAAGAGTGCTGGCTGCTCTTCCAGAAGACCTGGGTTTCATTTCCAACACCTATATGGCAGTCCATAACTATCTGTAACTCTGGTCCCAGGGGATACAATGGCCTCTTCTGGTTTCTGTGAACACTAGGCAAGATAGGATACAGACATACAGATAGGAAAAATATCCACGCACACTAATAAAATACAAGAACAGACTTTGGGAAGCATTTCCACAATGGCAGAGTGGAAACAATAACATCAGGGGGACTAAAAAACAAACCAGACCATCTTTTCTAGAACTCTAGTAATGAACATGAGACTTGCAACAAAGCTAAACAACAGCTATTCAAGAACACCATGTTTGTCTTGGTGAGCGCTCTGATCTTTGCTCGGTTTTCTTTGTGTTCACCTTCCTCTCCCAATCTCCATGGCAGTGGTGAAAGCAGCCTCAGTAGCTGTGAAAGTTTACGGCCTAGAAGCCCAGTGACAAGAAGAAAACAGGGTTGGACTCCCTCAAAGCCCCTTCTCCTCCCATTGTTATTTCACTTTTCTAGAAACTTCTTGAACAGTTCTAAACTTGGGGTTTGTTCTTATTCATTTGACTCAGTGGTCACTTGGTATAAGTAGTTCCACCCATAGCCTGTTTTTCTATAACAGCTAGAAGCTGCTCTTATAAGTCTCCCCTTACTTTTATTTTTCCTTCTCACTCAAGTAAAAGTTAATTTAAAATGGGTCTGAGACTCAGCTATAAGATCTAAAATGAAAAACCTCAAAAAGAAAAGAGAAGTAACTATTGTGACCTTGAACTCCATGACCTCTCACACACGATAATAGAGGTATAAACAGCCATCAGTTACTGGATGAAGGTTCTATGATGACAATTAGGGTAGTCATCCATCCGATTACAGGGGAAGGCCAGTTCAGGCACCCTGCTGCAGAGATCCACAGCTAAGCACTGGGCAAGATCCCGGAGTCCAGTCGAAGAAAGGTAGGAGGTATTATATGAGCAAAGGGGTCAAGATCATGATGGGGAAACCCACAGAGACAGCTGACCTGAGCTAGTTGGAGCTCACTGACTCTGGACTGACAGCTGGGGAACCTGCATGGGACCGAACTAGGCCCTCTGAATGTGGGTGACAGTTGTGTGACTTGGGCAGTATGTGGGGCCACTGGCAGTGGGACCAGGATTTATCCCTAGTGCATGAACTGGCTTTTTGAAGCCCATTCCCTATGGAGGGATGCCTTGCTCAGCCTCCATATAGTAGGGAGGGCTTGGTCCTGCCTCAACCTGATATGCCAGACTTTGTTGACTCCCCATGGGAGGCCTTACCCTCTCTGAGGAGTGGATGGGAGGTGGGGTGAGGGGAAAGTGGGGAGTAAGCAGGAGGAGGGGAGGGAGGGGAAACTGTGGTTGGTATGTAAAATGGAAAAAAAAACTTTTAAATAAAAAAATAAGAAAAAAGTATAAGTAACCAAAGAGAAAAATATAAAATGGCTTTGATAAAAACTAATTTTTCTGCTTTAAAATAGACCATTAATGATGTGAAAAAGACAGCCCAGAGATCAGATAAATGCTTGTTTGCATCCAGAATATGTAACTAACAGCTACAATGCCATGATTGACAACCCAATTTTAAAATTGGACAGAAGTTTGAATAGCTATTTTTGCCCAAATAAATAAATAAATAAATAAATAAGTAAATAAATAAATACCCAAACAGTAAAAAAGTCATTCAACGTCATCATTCCACAGAGGAATGGACATTAAATCTACCATTCCACTTCATGTGCACTAGAATGGCTGTAACAATTTAAAAACAAAACAGAACAAAACCCAGGAAAATGATCACTTTGGCAAGAATGTGGAGAAGATGGAGCTCTCGTGTTCTATTGGTGGGAATGTAAAACAGTGGGTCTGATTTGGAGAGAAGTTTGTCAGTTTCTCAAACAGTTAAACATAAAGTTACCATATGACCAAACCATCCTAACTCTGCATATTCTAAGAGAACTAGAAGCATATGCTCTCACAAAGATTTTTACATGCCTGATCAGAGTGGATTATTCATAGACAGCAGAAGTGGAATCAATTCCAACGCACAGCTGATGAACAGCTAAATAAAATGTGCTTTGTCCACACAGGGAAATGGCATTCATCAGTTAAAAGGAAGAAGTCTTGGCACATAATCCAACATGGGTGAACCATGGGCAGCATGATCTGTGGAGGGAACCAGCCTCGAAAGGCCATGCAGAGTATGATTCTACGTACGTGAAATGTCCATACCAGGCACCTGCACAGAACAGAAGAAGTTAGCAGCCGTCAGTGGCTGGAGGAATGAGAAGGTTTCTTGTGTGAGTGATGAGAATGTGCTAGACAATGAGAGTTGCCCAACACTGAAGACAGTGAGAATACTGAGCCGTGCACTTCAAAAGAGCAGATTTTGTATCTCTGAGTTATTTTCCAATGATGATGTTATACATAAAAAAGATGGCATTCTCAGTTTAGGTTCAGGGGGTTGTAATTCAATCTGATTGGGACCTTGGCTAAGTTCTGTACCTCTTTCCTCATCTTTAAATGAGGACAATGTTGGGAACCTCTGGAGAGGCCGATAAGGATTGCACAAGTTAAATATGTCATCACTTAGAGCAAGGGCTGATGCACAGAAAGTGGCCCACAGTGTTTTGTTCTTTGGAGGTAAATTTGCAAGTAACTGCAAGGCTATTGCTTAGCATGCTGGTCCATGTTGTACATTCATTCTCGGTCTGCAATTGGCGGAGCTCATGGGCTAGCTCCTGCTGATCATCATGAGTGAGTTGGCCAAAAATATGGGTAAGAAGGTAATGTTTGGAAACAAACATCTTGGATCTTGGATACAGTTTCAGAATTAGTAACTTGGATGCATGGTGAGATAATTTTACAAACCCTCCAACATCTTTCAGCAGTTCAGTCTATATTCAGGATTTTTCTTCTATACTATTTTATTTGGAATTTATTTTCAGATCATTCTATTTTCCACCGTGATTGAAACTGAAGATGACTCAGCAATATAAGAGTCCAACCTATAGGAAGATATAGCACATCTAAGCTAATGTAAAGGCAGAACGGCCCATTGTGTGTGTTAAGGAGGCAGAAGTTGTAACTGGCCAGCACTATGGGGGAAGAGGAGAGGGATGATACCGGGGGAACAGTCACCCAGTCTCAGCCCCAGTGAGCAAGAGCTATCTGCTCCTGTGGGCACAGAGCAGGGGGAGGGGGCGTTATCCCTTTCTTAGAGGAGGCCTGAAGAGTAAGAGGCTCTTGCCGACATGCAGGAAAGGCTGCAAAGGCCACATCTTGAGAGTGAAAATGGACAGAATGTTCAATACCTACGGTCCTAATAACCCACAATGCTTGCATGCAGGTCCATCTCTGGTCCTTGAAGCAGCAAATGACTGGCCATTTCAGTTCAGCCCTTGGACCTTTAATGACACACCCCTGGGTTTTATCTGTGAACTAAGGGCATTTCCTGGGGCTTTCTATCTCTGACCAGCACAGCCAGAAGCTTGCAGGAGGATAATGGCTTTGACTCTATGGCCACTTCCCATGAGAGCAGCCTTGCTTCCCTGGGCTTAGAATGAAACTCCGCTTCTGGTCTCTCTTCTTCCCAGGGCATATTATGAACCCCCTTGCATTTTATGGAGGGTGTTCTATATGTGTTGTCTCCTGAGGAACACTGGGGAGCTTCTCAAGGGCAATGAGCCTGATCACTTTGTCTTGGAACCTCAGTACCTGAGGTTTGGAGATAGGCATGTGCAGTAAGGGTTTGAAGGATGAGAAAGTGATATTTATTCAGTTTGCTCAGCATTTTACTGTTTTCCCAAATGAAACTGTTTACTCCATGCTTGTTCCGTACCCTGTGTGCTGCTGGATGAAGGTAAAACAAAACAAAAACAAACAAACAAACAAACAAACACACAAAAGACAAGAATAAGAGAGCAGCCACTGCTCTCCTGATGGGAACTGCATTCTGATGGGGACAGGTCTAGAAGGGCACACTTTTCCACCCAGAGTCATCAAACCAGACTCCACTCACTCCAGCCAAGGGACACAGAACAACGCTTGAACAGGCACGAAGGAAGCCCTGATGTGAAATACCCTTCATGACCCAGTAAGTGCCACCACCTCTGTCTTTTAAAATTGTTTCCAACTCCACTGTGACCTGCAAATAATGAGGTGGCCAAACAGCTCTTGTAAAGCACAGTCAAACTGTCACGTCCACCAAGCGTGAACTGACTCTCCCCCATAGAAAGGCCCTCATAGTCCCACAATCCAGCAGTAACGTGCTGGGTCAGTCATTTTAGCAAACACCTACAGTGACTCACAGATGCCTCCCCTATATGCTACACACCCTCAGGCACTCTCAAGGGACACTGTCTACCACAAGGGACCTAAGACAGCAAACAGGAAGTAGGAAATTAAACTACCTGTCCTTAGTGCTCCATACCACATCCCCTTGCACATTCCTGAGCCTGTTCTCTGAAAGGCCCTGCTGGTCTGGCTCCTGATTTTGGTATTCATAAACCCGGCTGAATTCTGAAAGGGAGATGCCCTGGGTCACAGAGACCTAAATTGAACAAATCAGGTTAGCACAGTCTGTGAACAATGGGACCGAAGTGTCCAAGGGAGAGAAAGGTGGAGCATCCATTCTTACAGTTTCCTTTCCTTCAAGACGGGAGGGGCTGACCCTGAGTACAGGAGTGAGAAGTCAGGCTGGGGTGGGATCCTTTGATGGGAACATCGGAGCCTGTTGAGGGAGGTAAGTCCATGGGGTTGGGTGAGGCTGCTTGTTCCTCAGAACTGTGTTAGAAAACTGCCTAGGCCGAGAGTGACCTCTGAGTGGTCAGCCGATGTCCAGCAACTATTCCCACCCATACCTTAGCCTCTGTTTAACATCAGTCTCTTACCCCATCAGAACTGCCACTAGTCAGTATAGACTGAGAACACTATGCCAGCGCCAGAGTGCCCAGGATATCTGGGAGGTAGAACCCAAATCTAGACTTGGCATTGACCTGTGTGTCAAATACACCTCACACACATACAGAAAGCAATTCTGCATGACATGTTTCAGCGTGTCTTGTTTCGATTCTGACTCTCACATGAAAGCAGGTGTGGAATTCTCTACACGGGCACCTCTAGTTCTATATTTTGTAATATTTCAGATTTTGGGTTTAGGAGTGAGATGTGCTCAACCTGTATTTTGCCTGGATAACCTCATTTAATTATTCTGCGCAGTCACTCCGTTAGGAAATGGTAGCTGCTAGGATGATAAAGACCCTGAAGCACAGAGAAGTCAAGTCATTTCCTCAAAGACAAACAGCAGATAATAGCCTAACCCAAAGCTTGATGTGGAAGCGTGGCTGTGATGGCCACATCCTGGTTGATGTATCTTGGAGAGCATTCACCAACCCCTCAAGCAAGGAGAGTCCTTGACACGGTCTGACTTCCTGGAACACATAGTTTATAAAGTACAACAGTGTTTGTGCAAGCACAAACGTCTGCCTTTTCTTTAAAAATACCCCAAAGTCACAGAGGTATCAGTCATCTCAGGACACTGGGCACCCCTCTCTTTTGAGTTTGTCAAGGTTCTAGGGAAGATGGCAACATATTGCCTCTCCGAGACTCCAGCTGTGCAGCTAATAAAGAAGGCGATCCCAGCAGCCAGTGTTCATTAGGCACCTGCTACACTCGGCTCTGCGCTGAGTGAAATCGGGAATTCAGTCATTTCTGCTTTAGAGCAGGAAAGAGGCACAGAGAAAGTCTGCCTTTCTCAAGGTCACACAGCTGGTCTGCTGCAGAACCGAGACACTGAGCCCTTTTGCCCCTGTCCTTGGAGTCTGGGTGTGTCCTGAGTTGGGGTACCGTAGACCACACCATCAGTGAGATGCCTAGTCACTGTACACTGAAGCCTCTGAGCCTCATGGGGAGGGCAGGGAAGCCTAGGGCACTGTGAACACTGGGGATGTGGCAGACCAGGCCAGGATCAAGGTTTTATATGCTAGGGGAAATATTGGAGGGAGGCTCTGAGACAAGGAACAGAACTCAGAACAAGACGTCAAAGACGAAGGGATAGCATCAGCGAAAACTGTCCCTCTTATGACTTTATACCAATGGTATTTAGTGCCTTGTTGCACCATCTGGCAGGTTCCTCATAGAGACCTGTCATGGGGATATTTGTATCAAGGAATTGGGAGACTGAAGTTGCCTATATAAAGGAATCGTGTGTGTGTGTGTGTGTGTGTGTGTGTGTGTGTGTGTGTGTGTTCCAGAGCTACAGAGAAAACAAAGTAATGCTCATTCTG
>CABHPP010095025.1:8434-43776 GCA_902168425.1 Peromyscus attwateri
GGGGGGGAGAGTGGATAGGATGAGGGGTGGTGGGAGGGGGTGGGAGAAGGGGAGGGAGAGGGAACTGAGGTTGGTATATAAAAATGAAAGAAAAAATTTAAAAAAAAAACTAGCTAATCAAAATGGAATGTTTTTTCCTAGCCCTTTGGATTATTTTTTTCATTTTTCTCTTTTAATGTCATTTGGAGAAACTCTTTTTTTGACAAAGCTATTACATACTCTGCCTGAACCATTGTTAAATATCAAGGACATTGCAGAAGGATGCTGTTGAAAACACCGTCTCAGTTTTATCTCTAAGTATAACAGCAGTACAGCAAACCCCGAAACAAAACACCAATTTAACTGCACGTGGCTTCTCGAAAGCGACTTATTTACCTGCACCACGTTGTTGTTGGCAGTTTTCTTCATTTCTTCAAAGAGACCCCTTGAGGTTTTAAGATCCTAGACATTAGTAAAACACAGCATTTGAAGCCTTGTTCATCACATCACAGACAGCTCGTTATAAGTAAACTTGAGATTACCCTAAATAATTCGACAAGTGCCCCCGCAATGAGGGAAGTATTACCCAGAATCAGTGTAACAAAACAGTCTCCTCCTGAGATGTGGGAGTCCTCTAAACAAACACACGCACATGTCCCAGGTCCTGTTCCTAACAGTGCTGGCCCGTGCTCACCCTCACCACTGTACTGTTGAAGCTTTAGAACTTAGAAAATGAACATGTAGTTCCTACTAACTGTTCACATAAATATGCATTTTCCCTTCTTTTTAGCTATTTCATTCCACCAAAAAGAGGAATAAAACTACAGTCTTATTTTCTAAAATATAATTAGGTTGGAGGTTTGGCTCAGTGGTGGAGCACTATGTGTACCATGTAGAAAGTCTTGGGTTCAATTCCCAGCAAGGGGGACTGGGAGGCGGGGAGTGAACATAAATTAAAACACAAAATGAAAAAGAAAACCTTAATTGTATAAAAAAAGGAAGAAAAAAAATACAGTCCTCTAGCATGCAAATTCTATCTCATAGAGGCAGCCACTTTGAATTCTTCTAGCAATTCCTCCTGTTTGTACCTTTATGAGTCCACCTGTCATGCTTTGCTGGTCTTGATGATTTAGTAATTTCAGAAGGACTGCAAATAGCATGGATCGCTAATGGTCAGATCTAGGTCTCTGCACAACACCTTTTCTTCATCTGCAGTACAGCTGTACTACAGCTTGGGATATTCCATGAACAGCTAGCTCGCGTCTGCTTTATGACATCAAAGTGAAGGCAGTGGAGTCACGAGGCAAATAGTGGGCTGTGCCTATGTCTCTTCCATTCAGCCTTCTACGCTTCCTGTAGTGAAACTACCTGGTGACTGGGGATTCCCCCCACTTAGTGTTCCACGTACATAACTCTGGAATTTTCCCCTCCTCACAGTGGACTGAGTAAACGGATAACAAAGCTTTTGAAAGCAGTGTCCTGCCCTGGATAATCCCTCCCTCCAGTTTTTGGTGGATTTTTACTTCCAACATTATTATTTCTTCCTTACCCGCAGATCTTCCCACAGCCTGCCCCAGTTGTCTGGCTTCTGCCTAGGCCAGGTCATTTGGGACTGGTTTGCCTCATTCTAGGTCAATTTTTGCTTTACTTAATTTAGCTTTTTATGTGCTCAACTTGGTTTTCTAGTAGATTCCGCAAAAGAGAAAGATATATTTTAAACCTCTTCTGGGTTTGAAAGTGTCTTTATTGAGTCTTCACATCTGATTGGATTACATATCGGATAGGTCACTCTGGATTAATACTAGACAGGTCACTTGCCCCCAAAACCTTTCCTCCCTCCAACCCCTTCCACGGAACCCCTCCCCAACTCTCTCCTAACTTATGGAGTTTTGTAAAAAGTCGTCTTAGTAAAAACTGTCTTCTCGTGTACTAAGATACTATGAAGAAGCTTAATACCATTTAGTTCTTAATCCTTTCAATATGTGATTACCCTTTCTCTTGGGAAATCCCAGAAAATGTTCTGGATGCTTGGAGGTGTGACATTCCAGTGGCTGCTGTCATTTTTACTCATTGACTTGGGTAAGCAGTGTCTTTTCCAGCAACAGGCCCACGTCCCTTGGCTCTGGGAACTTTATTATTATTATTATTATTTATTTGTTGAGATTACAGTATAGTTACATCATTTCCCCCTTCTTTTACACCCTCCAACCCTTCCATGTAACCCCTCCCCTGTTCTCTTCTAGACTTATGGCTTCTTTTTCTGCAATTGTTGTTACATGTGTGAGTGAGTGAGTGAGTGAGTGAGTGAGTGAGTGAGTGAGTGAGTTTGTGTCTCGTGTGTGTGTGTGTGTGTGTGTGTGTGTGTGTGTGTGTAGCATGTCTATCAGTCTCTTCCTTGTTTGGGTCATCTTTAGGCAGCCATGCTGGTGAGATTTCATCACCAAAATTAAACTAAGAAGAGATCAACAACCTAAACAGATCTGTAACATGAGAAGATTCAAAAAGTAATAAAAGTCTTCTTACAAAAAAAAGTTCTGGGACAGATGGACAACAGAATTCTACCAGACTTTTACAGAGGATCTACAGCCAAACCTTCTAAAACTATTAAAAAGATGCCTAGAAAGATCATTCTCACACTCTTTCTCTGAGGTCAGTGTCACTAACCCCCAAAGCCAGTGAAGACACAAGAAAGAAAACTATAGGTCGATGTCCCTGATGAATATGGATTCAAAAATAGTCAACAAAATACCTGCAACCCACATACAGACACTCATCAAAAATATCACCCACCAGGGATAAAGCTGGTTTTATCCCTGAGATGTAGGGATGCTTCAGCATAAATGGGCTTAAAAACAGAAGAGGCAGAAAAAGCCTTTGACAAAATCCAACATGCCTTCATGATAAAAGTTGTAGATAGTAGGGTAGAGGGAACATTCCGCCATATAATAAAAGCGATATACGAGAAACCTACAGTCAATATCACCCTAATTGACAGAAACTTGAAGCAATTCCACAGAACTCAGGAACAAGGCAGGACTGTCCATTATGCCCACTCCTTTTCAAGACTGTTCTGGAAGTAATAGCCAGAACAATAAGGAAGGAGAAATTAAAGGGATACAAATAGGGCAATTAGTCCATGTGTCCCTATTTACAGATGACATAATATTACCCATGAAAGATTCCAAAAACTCTACCAGAAACCTCCTAGAAACAACAATTTCAGTAATGTGGCAAGATCCAGAATCTACTTGCTCAAATCAGCAGCTTTTCTATACATTAACAGCAAACATACAGAGATCAGGGACATACCATTCAGAACAGCCTCCAAGAAAATAGAGTATCTAGGAATAAACCCAAGCAAGGAGGTGAATGAGTCCACAACGAAAGATTTGCTTTCTTTTTGACAAATTTCTCTCCCACCGTCTCTGTTTTCAAAGCTCCTGTTATTAGTGTGGAGGGTCTCTGGACCAAACCTCCAGTTTTCCCTGCTTTCTAGAGTTCTTCTCATTTGCTTCTTAGTTTTTATAAGATTTCCAGCCCAGCTGTTCAGCCCCTCTATTAAATTGATTTCCTCACTCGTTTAATGAAAAGGAGACTTTGTATTCTGTGTGTGGTTTTGGTGGTAGCACGCAGTTTCGGTTTTATGGGCACAGTTTCTTCTGGGAGAATTGGAGTTCTTAGAACTTTTCTCCCACCCCTTCATGCTCTCTTTAGTTTATGTTTCGGCCTCACTTGAGTCAGAAGCTATCTACAGAGTTGGCTAGTCCTCCTCTGTTGAAAAGAGAGACACTGGAAATACAGAAGCCCCGAGTGCTGAGCTTGACGGCTTCACAAGGCAGAGGAGAGCTGGCCAGCTGGCTGTTCACTGCCACCCCAATATTTCCTTTGCACTGGAGACTCTCCTGCCACGGTGTGGGCACAGAACCATTTAAAGAGCCCACGTTGACCACTGTGGAAGGTCAGTCACTCCGTGCGTTTGCTAAGTTCCTCCGCCTTCCTCTGGTGTCCAGTGTTTCCAGGATCTGCTGACACTGAGAATCGCAGACTCTGCTCGTTGAAGCGGCATGAGTCTCACTAGTGTTACTGTAGAAACAAGGTAGGCTTCTTAGAACTTCCTTTACTCTGCATATGCTTTCATGTGCTTTTTAAAATACCAGAAGGATATTTTCCTACAGTTTTTTCCTTATCTCTTTCTTCACTTGATTTTTCTAATGACAGACACTGCCTTTCTTGGGAAGATTTAAACAATGGACTAAGTGTATGTATCACTCTAATTTTAACCAGAGATCTACTGCTGCTTGCTGGTTACGTCTAAGTCAGAGAAGATCAAACAGCACCTAAGTTACAGAAAGCCGACATCCAGCTGTCATCCAGCAGCTGGAAGATAGCTCAGTGGGAAAGAACGCCTGTGTGTAAGCACAAGGAACTGAGTTCAAGTCCTCAGCACCATGTAAAAGGCCAAGCATGGTTGGGTATTTCTCTAGCCCAGAGTTAGGAGGTGAGACAGGAGGATCCTGGGAGCTCACTGTCTAGCCATGAGAGCCAACATAGCAAGATTATCTAGTTCAGGGAGAGACTCTGTCTCACTGTCCATCTTTGGCCTCTGAATGCACACACAATAACCGCACATACACAACACACAAAAGAAAAATAAAATTATCACCTGAGTGCCCACCCCCCCAACTCCTTACATCTGGCCAGTAACAGCTGCCTCTTATTACTTTCTGCAATAAAATAGTATCCTCACCATTCAGCCTCATACAGCTTTATTATAAAATAATTACCAATTAATGCTTAAGCTCCAACTTAGAAAAAGGCCTGTTAGGTAAAACACCGAGGCCTCTGGCTGAAGCAGCTTTCTATACACAAGGATAAAGCCAAATAAATAACGTGGAATGCAGTTTTACTCCAGCCTTTCTGTCTCCATTTAAAAGCAGCCTGAGTATACACTAATAATACAAGACAAGAGCTGCTCCTTGCGCACTTACATCTGACGGAAACATCAGAACGTGTCCACACCCCGCCGCGAACAGAGAAGACACCCACTCACCTTTAGGTAGAACTTGGAGATGTCGAAGAGTCTCTGGCTGCACGCAGAGAAGCACTCGTGGTCCTCGGTGATGCGGTGCTTCCGCAAGGTCTCCTCCACCACTTCCTTCAGCATCTTCAACAGAAAGGAACACGTGGTTGACACTGCTCAAAAAGGCTGCAACTATTTCAACAAGGTCCGACCAGAAACGAACTGTGAACTAGAGTCATCTGCCTGCACTCAAGATAAGTACGGCTGTTTGGACAAGGCAGTTGAGAAAGAAGATGCCCGTGACATCTACATGGTCCTCCGTGTCACGGGATTCATGGTCAGCAGGAAATGCTTAGAGTCACTGGTGAGAGGACCTGAAATCATGAGCTGTGACCTGAAATCCTAATGGCAGTTATACACAGCTGAGAAATGTATACATGGCAGGGAAATTTTCCTTATGAGAACAATTTCAAAGAGAAAACAGAGAGGATGCTTTTGTAACATTGCCGTTTTGATGCACTGACATGACAACTTTTATAATGAATAATCAATTTCCGTCTACTGTGTGTCATTTATACCCCTTCCCATGTTCTCATCATCTCCCTCCCTTCCTAGCCGTACTGAAAACTGAACTGAGGGCCTCTCACGTGCTAGGCAAGTGCCCTACTGCTGAGCTCTGGTCTTCACCATCCTGCCTGCACCAGTTGATTTTAGATTCTGGATGTTACTCTATGCTTCAGCTAGGCATGTGGTTTTAAGGATTCCCACACTGAAATTTCTTTTCACGCAGAACTGGGGAAGCGGGAAGTCTTTACCCGTGTGTGTTTCTGTGATCGCGATTCCTTCATTTGCTTTGATGGTTTTGACGCCTGGACACTTTTTTGTCCCGAACTGGTCTTTGCTGTGACTTTGGAAGCCTCGCGGCTAGGGACCGGAAGCACTGACACGGACCGCTCCGCCTGCGGCTTTTTGGATGTCCCCGCCTGCCGGTAATGACTACTGCAGCTTGTTTGAGAAAGCAGACCATCAGAACTTTCTGATTTCGTGAGCCTGTAAGAAGGGGAAAATACAAATGTATCAGCAGTGGCGTCTGCTTTGTGCTTTAGATGGTACAACGCTTTTCATCCCAACATAAATCCGGGAAAACTACAGTCCTCGCTAGCTGGCGTTAAATAACTGACACCCAACAACGAAGCCGTTCCTCTAGCTCTGAGAAGGGTTCACTGCAATCATGTTGTCAACCCGACAGACTCTGACTCACCTGAGAACGGGCTTCTGAGCATGCCTGTGGGGGTTAGGACTGAGCGGATTGCTGTGGAAAAGACTCATCTTCCCGTGGGTGGGCCACTCCCTGCCCGGGGGACGCTGGACTGTGTAAGGGAGCTGAGCAGCACAGTGCATTCACTGCTCTCTGCTTCCGAGTGTGGATGTGATATGTATCACTGCTTCAAGCTTTCACCACCGTGACTTCCCCTGCCATGAAGGACTGCAGGCCTCAACTGTGAGCTGGAATAAGCCTTTTCTCCCTGACTTCGCTTTTATCCAGGTATTTTATCAGAGCAACAGAAAAATAACTAGGGCAGTAATTAAAACAGACGGCAAGTGATAACTAGAATTGTAGCTCACATGGAAAGCAGGAGGGCGCCCTCCATTTTATACATTTAATATCCTAATATGCACTCATACTTTTCATTAAGGAATTTTAAGAAAGAAACCACAAACCTCTGTGTTACAATATCTCTGCCAGTGACTGCAAAATAAGTAACGAAAACAAATAAAAAATGGTCCTGATTTCAGTTTTTCTAAAACATTTATATTTGCTTTCACGGTGCCTTGGAAGTGTTTTCCTTCTTCAAAACAGACAGTAGATCCATTTCTTCTGCTCCTCTCGGGCTGCAGTATGCTTTTCTTTCTGATTATAAATCTTTTTAATGGTTTTGCTTTGCAACTTAATCAGACATAAAAAAAAAAAGTCATGAACTAACAAAGTTCTCATAAAAATCATTTAGCTATTCCACAGTGGGAGATAGTATTCCCATATTTTCACCTGTTCAGAAAGACTTGAAAGTTTTATTTCTACATATTTTATAGTTAGTTTTAAAGGTTTAAATATAGCCAGGATTTACAGCGTATTTTATATGTCAAGGGCCTAAATCTGACACATGGTCTAAAGATCTGTAAATTCAGTATTTATTTTTATCAACATCTAAAGTCTAATATATTTGAACTATTTAGCTAGCAAAAAAAAAAAAAAAGGTATCTTGAAAAGTTCCATAAAATGTACTAACTCTGCAGACTTCAAGGCTATATTTACACATAACAAGTGGTTCTTAAATGGGGAGCCATGGAGGCCCTTGCTTGAGGCCCGATGCAAGCAGCGAACAGCGAGGGCAGAGAGAGGGAGTTAGGAAATTCCACTCTCAAATACCATCTTCAACGGTGCAGCTGAGCCCTTCACCTACTGGCGACATCTCTACTATTCTTGACTTAACAGCTTTCTGGTCCCATTGTGTATTAGCATAGAAAGCAACAGAGTTCTTTTTTTCCACATCATTTCTTTTTATACCTTACAAGCAAAACCAGTTAACTACTCAAAATACAAATGAACTTCCTAGGAGAAAGGAAGGACTCTAAAAACCTGTGCAGAAAGCAGCATAAAAATATGAGGCCAATGTGAAAGGCAATCCTCCAGAGACTAAAATACTCCTCTGGAGATACTGTTTCTGTGTACGTGACAGGTCACCTTTTCTGGGGGTAATGGCAACTCGGGTCTTTAGATCTCCTTTTCAATCCAGAAACTTCAGTTCGGAGTTCGCTTTGTAGTGCT
The DNA here is from genome assembly GCA_902168425.1 of Peromyscus attwateri. Lineage (NCBI taxonomy): Eukaryota > Metazoa > Chordata > Mammalia > Rodentia > Cricetidae > Peromyscus > Peromyscus attwateri. Next base: position 16,261 of record CABHPP010095025.1, read on the forward strand.
TCTCCATCGGGGACACTCCGAGGCTCTGAGAGAACGGCAGGGGACGGAAGAGGGCTCAACACGGTGGGGACTGGAAAGCTGTCCCTGGTGCAGGTGGTCTGGGTCTCATAACGAATCAGACGAGACTGAAGCTCAGAAAATCCCCCATCTCTTTCTAAAGCTTTTTGGTCATCCAAGCAATATCTAAAATGAGGAAAGAGCATTAAACTCAAACATCCCGGAGAACAAGAGGATTTTTCCCCCTTCTGACAAAAAACAGCAAGACACTGACTTAAAAGTCCTCCATTAGTTTCCCGGGAACTGTTGGAGAGTTGGCTGAATGGCCTAGTCTTTTCCCTCGTCTGCTATAGGACAGAAAGATTTGCAAATGTCAATGAAGTACGAGCTGACTCCTCTTCGACTGTGGTTCTGTGGTAACAGATTAAGTTAATCCTTTGGATTATTTCCAAACTAGCATGGCTGTTGTTGTAATACTTCTCAAAACTCTAGCCACCCCTAACTTCCCAGCATGACCCCAATGGAACAATGGGAAATGCTGACTTCTGCTGGCAAGGGCAAGTTGATTTTCAACACAAAGATTCACAGGTGGAAAGAACTGCCTCCCCTGACAGCTCAGAACACTCTCAAGGTTTTAACTGAAATTCACTCCTCACCTGACTGACACATTTTCTTCCCAACACATGGGGTGCCTGCCTATCTGGTTTGTGGTTAAACCTAATCCAGTGATCAATGGCGTATTAGCTGTGCAAATGCTCTGGACTCAATATCCTGTGCTAAGCATAACAAATAAACACACAGGGAAAGCATCGACGACCTTGCAAAGCTCTCCACTTCCTCACCTCTCTGAAACTGCATCAAGGAGCACAAATGCCTTCACCCAGGGGATTGCTGAAGTAGAAACAATTCAAACCTTTCTTTCTGCTCTATCCACCTGAAAGGTTCTAACGTGGTCCCTAACACCAGAATTCATCTCTCACAGTACACATCACTTCTCAGACACCTGACAGCCTGATGAGGATTTCAGAACTTTATTTTTCCCTCAGGATACACATTTAATTTCAAAGGCTATAGACCACAGATTTATATGGATTTAAATCCTGGTTCTTTTACCTATTAGCTTTGTGATTGGCCAAATTACTTTATGCTGCTGCTGCCTGACCTGACCTGCACAGTGTGATTTGTAGTACTTATCGAAGGAGGCACTATCAGGATTATTTGTGAGCGGTGTAATTGGATCAGACTCTGAAACATGCAAACTAGCTACCAAATGCACAAGGCTGCCTCTATCATCACCAGATTTATTTTCTACCACAGCGAGTCTTCCTACATACCAGCCCTATGTAGCCTGAGTAGCATAATCAGAACTTAAACTCAATTTGTGACGGCAGAGCCTAAGTGTAACCACTTCAGTAGAGCATCTCTTAGTAAGAGTCATCTTCCTAACTAACCACTTCAATAGAGCATCTCTTAGTAAGGCTCATCTTCCTAACTAACCACTTCAGTAGAGCATCTCTTAGTAAGGCTCATCTTCCCAACTGTAACTACTTCAGTAGAGCATCTCTTAGTAAGGCTCATCTTCCTGACTAACCACTTCAGTAGAGCATCTCTTAGTAAGGGTCATCTTCCTGACTAACCACTTCAGTAGAACATCTCTTAGTAAGGGTCATCTTCCTGACTAACCACTTCAGTAGAGCATCTCTTAGTAAGGGTCATTTTACTCTAGTCAACACATAGGTGCATCTTATAACCCACTGAAAACCTCAATACATACACACAGACTAACTCGGTTACTGACTCTTTTGAAAAGGGTTTAAAAGCGATTCTAAAAGAAAAAGAACACAGAACAGACGATAGAATAGAGGTCACAGTTAGGAGAGGGGCAGTGGTGTCAGTCCAAGGGTCTAAAATGACAGATTTTTGTAGGATGAATAAATCTGAAGATCTAATGTACAGACTGAAGATGACAACAGGCGTTCTAGTCTGCAAATTTGCTAACATTAGAGTTTAAATGCAATTCCACATAAAAACAGAGGTAACTGTATGAGATGGTGACATTAACTAGACTGCAGTAACCATTTCACTCTGTACATATACACAATAACACTGTATTACATATCACGTGTATAGTTGAAATACAAAGCTGCTTAAGTGATTCTAAAGCATGGTGCAGACCGGAGGAACTCTGATTTAAACTACCTGAACTATGAGAAAACAGAAAACAGTTCTTCAGCCAGAGGACTGGCTGGTGGAAGAGCAAGGCTAGATCACAGATCTCAACGCATGATTTCTTTTTCTAGTCTGTGGTTTAACTTATTTTGTGAAAAATCAGCAGTAACCCCAAGGTTACTGACACTCTATGCTGGGATATAAAATGAAGTCAAATGAAGAAGCCTGAATTTGTGAGAAGGCTTTGGACAAGAAGCAATGCAGTATCTGATTAGCCTGTATATAGAACTGTTTGAAGAGAAAAGTATCCCTTGATTATAAGGGTATTTTTACACTACACTGTTTTCTTTCTAAGATGCCTCCCAATCCCAGGTGCTCCCAATGCCCTTCAGTTGAATTATGTACATTGCGCATGCACCCTGCACTGCCATTCAAATGCCCTTTAAGACACAGTGACTTGGAAAAAGGAGAGACACAGAATACAAGGTATATATCTGATGTTAGGGAAATATTTATGGTTGGAAAAATGATTAATCATTTCATATTTTTCTACAAAAGAATAGCTAAATGTTTTACGAGTCCTGTGCTGGCCAGTTTTATGTCAACTTGACAAAATCTAAATGCCTCCAAAAGTTTGGACTGCAGGCAAGCCTGTAGAGCATTTTCTTAATCAGTAACTGATACAGGAGGGCCCAGACCATTGTGGGTGGGGCCATCCCTGGGCAGATTGCCCTGTGTTCTATAAGAAACCAGGGTGGGCAAGCCCTCTAAGGCCTCTTGCATCAGCTCCTGTCTCCAGGTTCCTGCCCTGTTTTAGTCCCTGTCCTGACTTCCTTCAGTGATGGACTGTGTATATGGACGCATAAGCCAAATAAACTGCTTCCTCCCCAACTTGCTTGTAGTCATGGTGTTTCATCACAGCAACGGGAACCCAAACTAAGCCAGGTCCGAACAGAAAAAAATACCCATAAGCTATTTTGTTTTGTGACTTACACAAAAATACCATCTTCAACATATAGGCAATGAAGAAAAGTTTCTCTGTAGTTTCAAACTACTCTGAAGTTTATTTCCATGCCATTAGCTATATTGAGCACCGGGATGTGTCCTCACCCTATAAGCTCACGTGTAAACAACAAGTGTAACGTTATTAATGAAAATCCCAGGTACCCAGGTACAGGGTACGTCCCCATGAACCACTGGTTCGGGAAGTTCAGAATGGGGAAGTGAAAAGTAGATATTATAAAGATACATAGTATGCATGCATGAAATTATCAGAGTAAATTTTAAAAAAAAGAAAAAAAATTAAAGAAAGAAAAAACACAAAAACAAAAAACCCATATGCTTCTGACTAAGGGAGGCCATCTCTTACAGAGTGGTTCCTTCTGTCTCGATGTCCCCATCTTCCTAAGCACAAATTTACAGTAAAGAAAAAGAACACAGCTCCATCTGTCTGTGGACTAGAGAGATTACAGAGGGAAACTACTCCATAACGAATGTGTTTCATGATACTGCAAATAAAACATCATGATTTCGGTTTAAGGCACTAAGGCACAAACAAATATTCATTTAATAGTTTAATAAATGAAGATGAATAGCATTGTTCACAAATTCAGGTGCACCACTGATTTTTTTCTATAGTAAATTAAAACAACAAGAGAAAAGAGGGACATGGGAGCACCAGATAAACAAAACTGAATTATGACACTTGTGGAATGATAATCTACAACGCAGTCATATGACAGACACTCCAGCCCGCTATCTAGGCAAAATTATTATTGTTTTATTCGAAGTAGTGCTTCCCTGAGCTTAGAAGGCCAAGGAAGCAAAAAACACCTGTATCCTGAGGTATTTTGTCAGAGTAACAAGGAAAATGTTACTAGTACAGCTTTTTCTCAGCAGGGACACCTTGTGATAATACAAACAGTGAGTACTGGTTCCAACTCTCAGATCTGAGTTACATGCAAAATATCTAGAACTCCTATTTAAGTTTCTTTAATAGATTAGGATCATTATATATGTATGCAGGAATATTAAATAAAATATTAAAATAGAGTAGAAGGCTCTAAACCTATCAAACAAAAGGAGGGAGACAGAACTTAGTGGTCATAGTATAAGGAACAGGATGTGGCTCATACCTTTAATCCCAGCACTACAGAGACAGAGGCAGGCAGAACTCTGAGTTCAAGACCAGCCTTGTCTACGTAGCAAACCCAGGCCAGCCCGGCCTGCATAATGAGACTTTGTCTCAAAGCGGACAACAGCAGCTGGAGAGATAGTTCAGTGGGTAAAAGTGCTTGCTATGCATCCATAAGGACCTGAGTTCAGACGCCCAGCACACAACATAAGAAGCTGAGTATGGCATTGTCTCATTTAGGGTTTTCATGGCTGTGAAGAGACACCAAGACCACGGCAATTCTTATAAAGAAAATACTGAACTGAGGTGGCGGCTTACAGTTCAGAGGTTCAGTCCATTAGGCTTACAGTTCAGAGGTTCGGTCCATTATCGTCACAGCGGGGAGCATGACATGGTGCTGGTTACATCTTGATCAGAAGGTAACAGGAAGTGGACTGAAACACTGGGTGGTATCCTGAGCACAGACCTCAAAGTCTGCCCCCACAGTGACACACTTCCTCTAACAAAGCCACACCCACTACAGCAAAGCCACACCTCCTAATAGTGCCACTCCCTATGAGAATATGGCAGCAACTACATTCAAACTACCACAGGCAGTGTATTCCTATAACCCTAGCTCCAGATGGGATAAAAACAAGGAAACAGGATCTCTAGGGCACTGCTGGCCACCAGCTTAGATGGAAATCATTGAACTCTTGGTTCAGTTAAAGACCCTGAATGAAAGAGAGCAATAGAAGAAGAAATCCTATATCCTTTACAGATGCATTCACAGCCACACAACTACACACACACACACACACACACACACACACACACACACACACACTCCTGCAAGCTGCAGGAAAACAATGGAATTCAGCTACTATCACAAAAGCTACTACTTGAAAAAGTCAAGGACTTCTCCAAAGGTCAAGCCATGGCTTAAGAAGTCTTAGTGATATTTTAGCTTTTGTATATATCTCCTTACTAATAGACCCCTAACTTCATACCTAACCACTTCTCGAGAATGAAGACTGAGCACATAGATCCCTTTTTGATATACTAACCGGTCATTAGCACTCAGTTGACCTCCTCTTTTACCACTCCCATTTTGGGTTGTAAAAGAAAGCCTGGTGGTCACTGCCTGAGGAAAAGTCTTATGACCCCGTAGAATTCAAGCCTGGTGACCTTGCTCGGCCAGAGGATTGCTATTGCTTGGGTTTATAACTGGATTCCAGGGAGACTTAGGAGGAATGTAGAGAACTGAGAGAATGAGACATAGAAGAGAGAAGAATGGAAGAACTAGATGGGTAAGAATTGGAGAGGAACGAATTAGATAGGGAAGAACTAGATTGAAGGGTTAGAAGAGAGTACTAGAAGAACGAGATAGAAGATGAGAAAGAGCCAGATGGGGAAGAACAAGATGAGAGAGAAGGAGATGGGAGAGGAGCTGATATGGGAAAGAACTAGATGGATGAGAACCTAGAAGGGGCAGAACTAAAATGAAGGGATTTAGATAAAACTAGAGGGGACAGCAGATAAATGTAGAGAGAAATCAGGCAAGAAAGGAGCTAAAAATGAGAGCAGACTAGAAGCTGTGTGGAGAGAGAACTGACTCAGAATAATAACGTGTATGGACTAAGGAGTTTCGTGTACATAGATTCATTTCTTTTCATCAAAGATTAATTATCAGCTGGTTGTGGATTCTTCCCAGACCCTGGGAGGGGACTATAGAGGGGCTGGACCCCCATGGTCCCTGATAACACACTATATAAATAAACAAAAATGAAATATAAGTAAATAAATAGCAATAAAACCAATGAGAAAAGGGGAGGGGCATCCTCATTTCTCGTAACAGAGAGGTAGTTTTATATGCAGACATTAGAAACAATATTGCCAGAAAGTATCCTTTACAAGTAAAGAAGTAAACGCTAAGGAAAACTGCAGCCAAAGAAAACCATGAATGTGTTTCTGAAAAAGCAGGACTGGAAATAGGCACCCACAAAGAAAAGAACGTGGCGTGAAAGTTGCGGCAGTGATCTTGGGAGTGGCAAGGCGTAAGTGAGATGGGAGAGAAGGGATGGAGGAGCGAAGGAGGTAGGGGTGATGTTAAACTAAGGATGGCTGAAAAAGCTAGAGAGAAACCTACTACTTTGCAAACCAAGTAAAAAGTTTCATTTAAAAAGAGTTTGAATGGGAAATACCCTGCATGGGTGGATGCTGCTGCTCCTAGAAGACAAGGCTATTAATGAATCCCAGAGTCAGATATAGGGTACCTCCCTATGAACCACTGGTGAGGGAAGTTTCACAATGGGGAAGTGAAAAGTAGGTATTATGAAGACACACATTGTATGCATGCATGAAATTATCAAAGAGTAAATTCAAAGAAAGAAAAAATGAATGGCTGCAGAGGTCATAGATACTAGAAGGAACCTCCTACTGCTGTTTTGCTCAGTCTTTGTGCTGTAAAAGTGCATTCTAAACGCTTATGTTTATACCCACAGATTATACTTCCAGCCTTGCTCAGCCAATCGTCTGCCTGCTGTAGGCCGTGGTTAATACCGAGACTCAGAGCTGGCCAAAGTGCTGAGAAGAACCAACTGCTGAGTGCTCAGCCCTAAACTACACCTTTATTGCAATACCCAGGGAACATTTTAGAAATGGAAGCAGAAAGAATGTAAAAGCTGGGCAGTGCATGCCGTCAATCCCAGCTTGCAGGAGGCAGAGGCAGGCGGATCTCTGTGAGTTCAAGGCCAGCCTGGGCTACAGAGTGAGTTCCAGGAAAGGTGCCAAAGCTACACAGAGAAACCCTGTCTTGAAAACCAAGAAAGAGAGAGAGAGAGAGAGAGAGAGAGAGAGAGAGAGAGAATGTAAAAGCTGGAGCCTGGGACAAGTGCTGCGAATTGTGTCCTCTGGACATGACATGGCCATTTGATTTATATAATCACACAGCTGTGGCCGCCGGCACAAGAGCTGCACAAGACTGGACCTGTCAACACGCCAGAGGTTCCACCCTCCCTGAGGAGCTCCTGGCAATTAACGGTTGCTGGGGGTGGGGGTTCACTTTCTTCAGTGGTGTAGCCGCTGGTAAGTTGCTCAAATAACTACGAAGTGCTCATGTAAGCAACACTAGTTAAACTTCGTGGTAATGAAACACAGAAAGGTGAGAGAGCAGCAGGGGCAGTGGGAGGGGAGTTGGTTGAGGGGAAGGAATTTTGAGGGAGGGAGGTAAGAAGCCAGTAAAGGGAGGGAAATGGAATCAATCTACATTACATACATGCATTCAACAGTCAATTAATAAACAGTCAACTGAAATGTTACAATGATGCACACACAGTTAACATGTCTAAATTCAGAGCTCATCGCATTTACTAGTTTCTAAGCAATTACAGTATAATTAGTGACCAGGGAATATTAATGTGACCCACAGAGAAAATTCGTATTAATAATGTATGGATCAAAGAAATTCTACTAAAAATACTGAGTCACTAAAAAGATGTTTAAATGAGACAAAACTAATTAATAATAAAATAATTTTCCTTAAATAGAATATGTATTATATACAGTTTTGAGGACATACTTTGGGGTCTGTATCAATTTATACCAGTTTATTTTGCTTGCACTCCACACTGAAATCAACAAAAGCTGTAGCACCAATACACAAAAGTGTAAATGAACACTTACTCAATCCCATGGTAATGGCATTCAGAGGCTTTTTCAAAAGGTAAGACCTGAAGTTTCCGGGGACTAAGTTCCGGTGTCAAAAGCAAAGTTTTTTCCCTGAAACAAAAAAGGATTTCATTTGAATTTAAGGTTTACTACATGACAGAGAAAGGTAAAGTTCCTAAGGAGACAAATCTGATCTCACAGAGATTTTTTATGGTCTCCTGATTTTGTTTGTCAACTTGCTATGAGTTAAGAGTTGTCTGGGAAAATGAAACATCAACTGACAAAATATCTCCATCAGACAGGCCTGTAAGCAAGCCTGGGTGGCATTTTCTTGAGTGATGACTGATGTGGATGGGGGGGGGGTCTCACCCTCTTGCCACCACCTCCTCACCCCCCGGGTCACAGATAGTAAAAGAAAGCAGGTTGAACAATCCATGGGGGGCAAGTCAGTAAGGAGAACTCCTTCATGGTTTCTGCCTCAGCTCCTGCCTTGAGTTCCTTCATGATGGACTGTGATACAGAAGTATAAACCAAATAAACCCTTTCATCCCCAAGTTGGTTTCTGTCAGTAATTTATCACAGTAATTAGAAACCCTAAGACATAAAACATCAAAGAGAGCTGGATGTGGGGGTGTGAGGGCCACCATAGGTTTGAGTCTAGCCTGGACTATGCAGTGAGTTCAAGGCCAGTCTGGTATACAGATTGAGATCCTGCTAGGTGGGAGGAGTTACCAAAAAACCTAAAAAGGAATTGAAACAGGCTAGGTCTGTGCCCTTTGCCCCATTTGTTTTCTGTGCCTCAATTATAAAAATTACAATGGCACTCACTGAACAAAATTTTTATGAGCATGAGTAAATCAAGAAAGGAAAATAATTTGCAATGTGTAGGTGGAAGTTTCTCTCCCACCTGCCAAATATCCAGTAGCTGCTTCCCAAATAATTGACTCTGAGACTGAATATTACTTATAAATGCTTAGCCGTTAGGTAGCTCAGGCTTATTACTGACGAGCTCTTACACTTAAATTAAGCCATGATTCTTATCTATGTTTAGCCATGTGGCTTGGTAACTTTTCTCAGTGTCAAATTCTCATCTTGCTTCCTCTGGCTGGTGACTCCCTGACTCTGCCCTTCCTCTTCTCAGCATTCTTAGTTTGGTCACCCTGCCTACTCTTCCTGCCTGGCTACTGGCCAATCAGCATTTTATTAAACCAATTCAAGTGACAAATCTTTACAGTGTACAAGAGGATTATTCCACAGCAGTAACATAAATTCTGGAAGCAACATTATTCCTAAACTATCACCCCAACCCCTGGTGAAATGAATTCATGTTCAGTTGTTCACTTAAAACATTTTGACAGAGGAATAAAGTTAACTTGAATCTTTGGTAACAAAGAAAGTATTTACTTTTACTGTAACTCAGAAGGTGTGGCCAGCCTGCCATTGATGATAAAGATCAGCGACTTTATAAGGATCAGAAAGTCCAGCACCTAAGTGATAAATTCGGTTCTCCTGGAGTATTTTTCAATCAGCAGGCCTTTAGAACTAATCTTATGTTGATCTTTCATAAAATATGAATGCTTGAGTCCTTCCACACCTAAACCTGGAAGACTCCTGTGAGTCTGGAGAAGAGAGAGGCTGCTGCCACCAGATTAAGATCACTGGTTGTCCTGACACGTGCCTCCCTTCCCTGATGAGTAACTGGTTAGTGGACTTAGTCACAGTCCTGACACTCAGATCTAGCTACATGGAAATGAAGAAAGTCTGCAGCATGGCGGGTCTTCTGCAATGCAGAGTGAAGCAGACTTGAATGCAGAGCTGGAAACAGTCACTCTAACAGCAAGGCAGCTGAGTCCAGAGAACCAGACGATGCATCTGCTCTCACACCCATCCCACTCCTGACCTAGTAACAAGAGCTGCACTTCTGCCACCAAAGATTACGTTCAGAACTACATCATCACATTAAAATGTCAAACATGTGCCAATTAATGAGTCCAAAAAAAAACTCCTCATCTGCTAATACCTCTATTTAAGGTGTTCCACAAAAAGTATCATTAGTAAATTGCAATGACCCCATTATTTTGATGAGAGACCCTTCAAATGAATAATTTGTAAAACAGGACTCTTAAGTATTCAGCATTTTATTCTTCTTTTCATTATTTCTTATTTCAATCCTTCCCAGTGCATTATCTTTACTTAATATCACTCATCTCGGTTTTTCTAAAAGAAATGTAACAAACATGTGTGGCTTAAGTTTTCCTGCCTGGCCCACAGTCAGGATAAATCTCTTTCACCTGCCAGTCCCACAGTCGCTCAGACCCAACCAAGGAAACACAGAGACTTCTATTGCTTATAAACTGTATGGCCGTGGCAGGCTTCTTGCTAACTGTTCTTATATCTTAAATTAATCCATTTCTATAAATCTATGCCTTGCCACATGGCTCGTGGCTTACCGGCATCTTTACATGCTGCTTGTCCTGGCGGTTGCTGGCTGGCAGGCTGGCAGGCTGTCTGGCAGTCTCCTTCTGCCTTCCTGCTCTTTTAATTCTCTCTGATAGTCCCGCCTACTTCCTGCCTAGCCACTGGCCAATCAGTGCTTTATTAGCAACACATTCGCCATACAGAACATCCCACAGCAAACATGTTTTGTTAAATGTCCATTTTCCCATGGTATACTGTGAGGAGCAAGGCTTACCTTTAATGTAACACAGCACCTGGGTGATGCCTTGCACAGGTAACAGCTTTCAATGTTCATGTTAAGTCAGAGGCTCTCAAGCTTCCTAATGCTGCGACCCTTTAGTACAATTCCTCAAGTTGTGCTGACCTTCCACCAAAACATTATTTTCCTTGCTACTTCATAACTCTATTTTTGCTACTGTTATGGATCGTAATGTAAATATCTGTGTTTTCCAATGGTCTTAGATGACCCCTGTGAAAGGGTCGTTTGACCCTCAAAGGGGTCATGACCCACAGGTTGAGAACCACTATGTTAAGTGAAGACAGAGTGATAATGAAGCCCTTCTTTCCTAATGTCAAAGAACCATCCAGTTTTCTAAGAGCTGGGCAAAGTGGCATATGCCTGTAGTCTCAGCATTTGGGAGGCAGAGGCAGAAGGATTGCAAGTTCAAGGTCAAGGTGGACCATATTGTGGGTTTGTGGTCAGCCTAAGTTACATAATAAAGCAATGCCAAAATGAAAACACATCTTTTCTAAGTACATCCCATGTATATTTCTTAGAGAATTTTAAATTAACAACATCTCCCTCACATTGCAACCTGAAGGCGCTGCTGCAGCCAAAGGGCACAGCCGAGGTAAGTAAACAGAGCCGTCTCAGCACATCCATCTACCACTGGGGCTAATTATCTGAAAGGACTGTTAATTCCACCAACAAGAGTAAAGACCATTACCCGAATTCTTTGGTCAAATTATGCAAGCTTTATTCGATCAGACAGGGCTATCTCCCTAAATCGGGGTTTGAGAAAAGAGCTCTGAACATAGGAGACAGTGGGGTTTATATAGTCCAAAAATCTGCAAGGCTAGGGGGCTTCCAAGGGTGTTTGGTTACATAGAAACTTGGCAGAACATTTCAAAATTATTTGACAGAACATCTTATCTTATCAGGAATGTATCCAATTCTAGAAAATGGGTCAAGACCTGTTCAAACCCAAGTTTTACAGAAAACAGGAATGAACGTACTTTGACCTTGTAATAGGATGGCTTCTAATCTTAAAATGGAGTCAGGCTGGTTCACCAAGGACCACAGTGTGATAACTAGAGATGAGTAGCTGTGTAAGGCTTTGCTTCCAGAGTTCCCACTAAAAGGGGTTATCAACCTCTCAAAGCCATGGGAAGGTAAATGACTCCAAAGTTATGCAAGGTTTATATCACTAGGAGCATTAAGTCACATGACCCAGTCATTAGCCCCCCCCTGCTGCCAGTGATGCTTTGCCCTTTGTCCCCAACAACATACACAAAAGACAACAATTCCCCGACTCTATTGCTGGAATAACTTGAACCATTTCCAAAATCTACCTTTAAGATAAACATTTATCATAGTCCAATTCAAAACTAACTTGGTAAAAGTGATCGAAGTGAGATACAACCTTTATGGTCCTTTAGAAGGTTTTAAAATGATGGATTAACAATGAAAACGGAATTTGGGGAGTAAGCAAATTACTCAGTCTTCACAAGAAACTGATGCTACAATTTTATTTATCCTGTAGCCAATGACTGCAGCAGCAGCAGCAGCAGCAGCATTTGTTAACTAGCAGCTTAGTGGGCACTGTCTCCGAAGTCAATTCGGTATACATTATTTATGCAGACGCTCAGTTCATACTTGGTAATGTTGTACTTTCAAAACAATCTTTTTTTTTTCTCACCTCTTTCAGTAGGAAGGTCATGATTTTTGCCATTAGTCGTCATAACTGACAATCATCATGCCAAGTGGTGGCAAAATCAAAACCAGACAGTAGTGCAGAAGAGAAAAACTTAAAAATATGTATTTGCAAATCAAAACCTATCTTTTTCACAGGTGAATTTCCAGGCCTGTGAGACAGCTTGGCCAGTAAGTCTCTAGCAAAGCCACTCTACACCATCTGATCTAGACGCTTGGGACTCATGCAAAGGTGGCAGAGGAGGACTCCAAAAAGTTGTCTTCTGACCTGCACATCCCCACCGGGGCACACCTGTGACTCTGACCTGCACATCCTCACTGGGGCACACCTGTGACCCCCCCCCAACAAACACACACACACACACACACACACACACACACACACACACACACACACACTATACACACTGAGAATAAGGATAAATGGAACAAAGGTAAGAAAAAATGAAATGTATTTCCTTCTGCACACACAAAGTCGAAGCCCTTGCCCCCGACTTCTATGGGAGATATACTGAGTTACTGATTCCCTTCATCATCATCGTTTTCTTCAAATTCAGGGTCACAGAACGGAAGGACATTTGGTGAATGTAGAAGTGAGGCGGTTAAGGCTAGTGATAAACAATGCAGGCAAACCCATGACTTCTGCCTCAGCTCGGAGCATCAATCAATGGGGGGGGGGGGGGGGGGATACAGTGCTACTTTTAAATGACTGTTAGAAATTAGTTGCAAGTTATAGGTTTGTAACTCACCCTCTTTGAATCTGTAATGGCTGCAGATCTCCAACTGGTAATCCATCCGAAGTGAAATATTTCAGCAGTTCTTTGGCATCCAATAATGGGATTGAGTCCCGGGGCCCCTCTTTATGGCCCAGCAACCGTTCAGATGACCGAGGCAACGAAGCAGCTCTGGGAAAACAATTTGTATGGTTTTATTAAAGGTGCATTCAAATCCACCACAGCCAGGAAATGATGATGAGAGCAAAATCCATTACAAATACAAAGAGGAAAGTCAAGAACTTCACATCGACAGAAGACTGAATTACAGACTCTTTCATTGTGAGCTGTACTTTAAATAATCTGTAGGTCACACTGAAACTTGAGGCTTCTGTTTTAGCCATTCTACAGAACCTATCATGATTATGTTCCTTATTAAATACAACCTATTAACAATTCGGTAGTGCAAAGTTACCGAGTCTATAAAGTTTAAATTTAAACTGAAAACCCACAATATAAATTTCGGAGACCAAGAACTGAATGTTCCAATTTTCTCTAAATTTAAAAGATTACTTAAAGCACGGCCATGAAATGAGACTGTAATGGAAATTCTCTCCAAGGTCTCCTCGAGTCATGCTTACAATATCATGAATACACGCTGAATTATTATTACATCTGAAATACATGCAGGACTTTGCATTTTCGAAATGATTCTACCTACAATATACTCTTAATCTTCACAAATTTCCTTGAAAAACTGGAATGGGTCTTATTTCAAAACAAAGTAACACCTAGTAAGTACTTTATAAAATGCAATCAGCACACCATGCCTAAAAACCACCATTATTCCTATTTTTCAGCTAAAGACTGCAACACACCATCAGTTACACTGCAGACGGCAGTAACATGGAGAATATGTTAGCTCAAAACTAGACTGACTCCAGCTAGGAGCCACCTCCGCCTTTATCACTACCATAAACCAGAAAATTACACAAGCAAGTCACCAACTAACTAACCAATAAGTAAATAAATATACAACTGGATAAAAATACTTTCATCTCAGGAAACAGGAAACGCTTCACTGGGTTCCAAACCGCTCACTGCTCTACCACCATAGCATAAATAAAAATCACTATGTCAACATGAATTTAATCAATCAACTTCATAGCAATTTAAAATGTTAACTTTTGTACATTCATTTATTTAGTGTGTGTGTATGTAAGTCCAAGGACAACCTGTGGGCATCAGTTCTCTCCTCCACCAAGTGGGCCATGCGGATTGAATTCATTTCCTCAGGCTAAGCAACAAATACCTTTCTCCCCCTCTCCCCCCAGCCACTGTGCCAGCTCCAACTTGGTTATATTTTACTTATTACTCAAATTCAACATTTTTATGAATAATTCCATGATTAAAATACTGGCATTGAGTTTTAGACCTGTGTTTCTACACACTAAGGATCATCACACGCTGGCAGGTCCATTTCCCTTTTCTAGCCCTATTGTAGAAATCTAATAAGAATAGTCTAGCAAGAAAACACATGAACATTTCCTCAATTTCATACTCTGGGTGGGCAGGAACTGCATTGTGAGTTTAATTTAATTTCTATGCAGCTTCTTTAATAGTATCTTACAACGTTCCTTAATCAGTCCTAATCACAATCACATTACAGGCTAGATGCAATGGGAAATGTATAATTTGCATTTATATAGAATCCAAACACGAGGCTATCGAAACAGCTTTTAAAAGCCCCGTCTGTGATGAATTGCACCACCCAGATACGTCTTAGGTTAAAGAATAACACTGACAACTAAGCTTTCAACTTTCTGCATGCATTTTGTCACAACATTTTCACAACTTTAAGATAAAACTAGGATTTTTATTCCCACTCTGATGTGGTGGCAAATGTCAGGACACAGGTCATTGAGAGAGTCTAAGACCGAATTCTGGTGCCTTCTGACTTTCACCACAGAATGATTCTCTAGTTAAATCTGTTTTAACACTAACAAAATTCTGAAACAGCGTATCTTTTGCTCTCACACAGGAATTTGATGTGGTCTTTGTACTGAAACACCTGCAGTCTTTACTGACCACTTACCTTATAAATACCATTGTAATACAGTAACCAGAGCTCACTCTGGTTTGTGAGCCCACAGTCATAGCTCACAGTTACTGTACAGGTCTGACTCCCAGTGGAAGCACAGATGTGAGGGGAGAAGGAAATACAGAAACACATTTTATGGAAATCATAACATCGCCCTTACTGTTTAGAGAAGGAATGGAACACCGAGCTGGAGTGTTTATAAAGGACTCAGGAAGAAAGACGACATTGACTCAGCCCTTGAGTGTCTAACATGCTCCTGGTTCAAGACAGACTAAGCATACATTAAACTCTCCGATCAAACTGAAATCACGATGCAGAAGTACCCAAGAGGAAACCCACAACAGGGTTAAGAACAGGAAGAGTAAAACAGAGGGGCACAGAGGTCGGAGACTTTCAAGAGAAGGTAGGCCACAGCAAGCACCTCAGTGTCAACCAGGGCGGAACCTCATGAAGAGACTATGTTTGTTTCCCTTTCCAGGAAGCCACAGACTTGGGATCAGAGTGGCAATGGGCACAAATCAGGAGTGATAAAGAACCCCAACACAAATACTACCTGCTTACAGCCCCCACTCCCCACCCCCACTCCCCACCCCCACTCCCCACCCCCACTCCCCACCCACACTCTCCACCCCCACTCCCCACCCACACTTCCCACCCTCACTCCCCACCCCATGCTATCCACCTGTTCTAAAGATACGGGAGCCATGCCACTGTTTACATGTCTGGGCACTTGGTTTCTTTTGATTATCTCTCCATTAAAAGGAGCTCACAGAGAAAACAGGCATTGGCGATCTCCCTCGTATGCCCCTAGTGCCCATCAACTGGTATTTAATCAATACTTGTGGACAGTATGAGAAAAGTTTACAGCGGGTCGTAAAATGACACCATCAGAAGTGCTAAACACTGAAAGAGAAATGTCAGAGAGCTTGTACTCCACAACCCAGTGATCACACACTGAGTGCCTACTATGCGCCAAAGCCAATGACCACAGCTAACTGTCTGCTGGACACCTACTTCTGTCTGCGAGAGGACCTACTCACTATGTGGACAAACATGGATGAAAACCAGAACCGTTTTCAAGTGACCCCACCTCATTTTACACGCCCCCATATGGTTCATCTTATATATCACATGTGTGTGTGTGCTGGTGAACTTTTTGTTAACTTTGCACAGGCTAGGCTCATGTGGGAAGAGGAGGCCCCATCTGAAAAGCTCCCTCCATCAGACTGGCCTGCAGGTAAATCTGTGGGTCATTTTCTTGATTGATGATTGATGTGAGAAGGCCCAGCCCACTCTGGGCAGGTGGTTCTGGGTTATATAAGAAAGCAAGCTGAGCCAGCAAGGGAAGCACATGATGGGAAGGCCTCTGTTTCAGTTCTCGACTCCAGGTTCCCGCTGTGTGAGTTCCTGCTTTGACTTCCCTCGGTGATGACTGTGTTTGGAATGTGTAAGCCAAAGAAACACTTTCTTCCCCAAGTTGTTTTTGGACAGTGTTTTACCACAGGAATAAAAAAGTAAACTAAGTGTGTGTGCTGATGTCTATAAAGCTAGATACATAGTATTCACCAGTGATGCACACGTGGAAGGTACCAAGATGAGGAGAAGGAAGATGATGAAAAAAAAGATCTTTCCCTTTTAATCAATATGCTACTCTACTGATTAGCTACTTATTAAAGAAAGCATCTATTTGCCTTTTATAATGAGATTATAAGCTACTGAAACATTAAATAATTAAAATATTAAGAGTATTCATTTGAAAATACCGAACATGCATTTTTGCAAACTCAAATATTACCTCATTTTTTGTTTAGCTTTTTCAAAAGTTTCTAAATTCTGAAGAACGTGTCTCTCTGGCCATTCCAGAGGGTTGGTTTTCATTAGACTCGAAGAACAAGATTCACTTGTACTGGTATCTAAAGAGAGCAAAATATACATCAGATTGGAAGAAACTAACATAACGAATGCTCTATGTCAAAACAAAGTTCACTCTGGGTGTGGTGACACCCACCCGTGAGCTTAGCATTTGGGAGGCTAAGGCAGGAAAATCACAATTTGAGGCCAGCTTAGGCTTTATACTGAGTTCAAGGCCAACTTGGGCTACGTAATGAGACTGTCTCAGAAAAAACAAACAAACAAATAGTGATAGATGTATACACAAAGTATGTGTGTGTGTGTGTGTGTGTGTGTGTGTGTGTGTGTGTGTGTGTGTAAAGGCTAAGGTCTCAACTGAGGCATAATTAAAGAACTGGCTAATGACTTGAACTGTGTAAAATGTCACTAAGATTACTGGAAATGAAAATATCTTCTTCAGATAAAATCTATGAGTTATTACTGATAAGGTGCAATGGGTCTATCTACTAAGGCTCACACGGAACAAAAGCACACGTTAGCTATTCTTAATGAAAGTGGTTCAAAAGAAAAGGAAGCCGCTCTGCAGTGGACACACAATAATGCTGTGACTTCCATACCAGGAACAGAATCGTAAGGAAAATCTCTTTTTAAAAAAGGACTACCCAGTCTCAGACCTATAATAAATGACTAATATATGCTTATAACATTCTCCAAGTTACTCCTGAAGTAATTCTCACTTATCTGTTAATCAGAGATGCCCTCTAGTCATGAAAATTCAGGATCACGTGGCTCTAACAACAGCGCAGGTGAGGACCATCTTGCTGGTTACTGTGCTGCAGTGAGTTACACTGAGTCTGCGCCGAACACTGGAACTCAACAAAACCTAGAGGACCAGCTTCCGTTCTCGTTAGAAGGATTAGCTTCAACAAACACTGCAAAATTACTAACTGTACTAATTGATTTTAATTTTAAACTTACCTTGTTTTAAGGATAACTTTAGACTATTTTACAGCATTCTAACAAATGGCTTAAAATTGCTGGATGTTCACTGCTTAAGTTACGGATGACAGAATACCTGTTCTGTGTTTCTAAAGTATAATAAAAATGGGAGCAACCATCTCTTATTTTCTCTCTTCTTACTAAGCTATTTAACCTTGAATGTTCCAAACTATCTTCTAATACCTACATTTGGATGTCATCAAAACACACCATTTCCCATTTCTTATTAACAGTGGTGAAATCCATTTGATAGAGTAATGAGCTTTATAGCTAGGCAATGTACTTCTTAATGGAGACATAGCTTTGTAATAAAAACATACAGAAAATAATCAATACCAGTTCTGCACCACCGCACACTCTGGAGTTCATAAGAGGATTCAAGTTATCTTTAAAAAACAAACAACAAATTGTCCCTGCCTATTATAATAAAGTTAATTATTAACTGAGTACATAACATATAAATATGATGACATAGTCTAATATTTAAGAGAAGTGAACAAATATTAACAAATGTCAGGACTTTGGGGTAATAACTAAACATAATTCTTACAGTAAAATAAAATACAATGTTTTGTTTATTTGCTTCTCTGGATATTATACCATGCCCCAAAACAAAATGTAACAAAAGGCTCCCTGAGAGATCAAGAAAATTACTCTTTGTAATACCATTTTGCAAGAAAAGGAAATAGAAACAGAACCAATACAATTAGGAAAACAGGGAAAAGTGACCTTCACATCACAAATTCCAGCAAACAGAGAGGTAGTAATGTCAGTATGTGGGGCTAATGAGGATAAGCCATTACAATCTTACAGACCAAAGTAAGAATAAATCACAATGAAAAAGTGACATTATCACTGGCATAATCAATTTCATAAAACAACATATTACTAAATGTTTGAAATAAAAAAAGGGATCACAGTCTACCTAACAAACTCATTTACACAGCCTTGCTATGTGCCCAGAAGTGCCAGGCGCACGCTCCCTGTGTCTAATACCAGGTACCACATCCACTGAAAAGTCTTCAGCAACTTCAGCAGTGAGCCATTAAAATGGCTACATTATGGCATTTTCTACATCGTGACCTGTCACTTTGTTACACTTGCTAGAGTTTCCACAAAAGTAGAGGCAGTACAAACCATCCTGCATTGCTAATACGTACAACTGTGCCAGGATATGAAATTGATTGGCCTTACTGGTTTTACATGCAGTTCAATTACATGTAGATGTATGTATTCAAATCAGTGCTACAAAAATGTTAGGAGTCACGACTATATCCGTAGGAGTCACACTCCAAAGTGCAGCCTGTCAATTTCCAGTTCAGGTTCTAAAAGTCTTCATTTGTTTAGTGACTAATCTGGGGAGATCCTCTTCCTATAATCTTTTTTTTTTTTTTTTTAATCAGAGCTGAGGACCGAACCCAGGGCCTTGTGCTTGCTAGGCAAGCACTCTACCACTGAGCTAAATCCCCAACCCCTTCCTATAATCTTATATCCTCCCACATCCTGTATCCTCCAGGCTCCATGCCAGGCCCTGCAGACACGTGGAGAGACAGCACGTAAGTGTGCCCTGTACCTTCAAACATGGTGTGCAGAGGAGACAAATATCAGTCACAATCAGATAGATCACGCACCATTTAAATCTATGCCACATAAAATGAGAAAAACTGAAGAGAACCAGTATGGCAGAAACAGTTTAAACTGGCCAAGGCCCAGGAAAGAAAGCCTTGGAGAAAACGACACCTGAACATCCATAAAGTAGCTACAGGTAAGAGGTGAGAGAAAAGGACTCTAGACCAAGGACATGTGTGTGTAAAGCCATGGAGGAGAAGAGTGGGACATGCCCCAGGACTAAGCTGACTGTTGTAACAAGGAAACAGAAATTGGTATTTGGAAAACCAGACCGAGCACAAGGCCAAGTGTCTGTTGTGGAATAGTTCTTTACACCGTGTGAAGATGTGTCACTGTGATTGATTTAATAAAGAGTTGAATGGCCAATGGCTAGGCAGGAAGAGGTTAGGTAGAGACAGAGAGGACTCTGGGAAGAAGAAAGGCAGAGTTGCCAGCCATACACAGAGAGGAAACAGGAGGTGCAAGATGGAAGAGAGGTAAAACCACATGTCAGAATGTAGATTAATATAAATGGATTAATTTAAGTTGTAAGAGCTAGTGGGACCAGCCTGAGCTAATGGCCAGGCTTTTATAATGAGTAAGCAGTCTCCATGTCATTATCTGTTAGCCTGAGCTAATGGCCAGGCTTTTATAATGAGTAAGCAGTCTCCATGTCATTATTTGTGAGCTGGCAGCCAACAAAAAAGCAAACTACAGGTGTCAACTAAGGTTTGTATAAGTCATAGTGAGGACGACATAGTCTGTGCAAATGGAAGCAATCCACACGATTTCAGCAAAAGAATGACATAATGGCCTTGGAGGTAGACAAACACATCTCTAGCTCAGTGCTAAGAGCTAGACTTGCTTGCCCAGGTTACCTCAAGATGCATCTCCTGTCACTCAGCTCCCTCTTACCTCCCATGCAAACTCTCTGGGAAGCCAAACCTCTCTCCTGACTTCATACTCCATGGCTAGTATATTGGTCGTTTTTTCCTTGCAAAATCCTATTTCCCCTCTCCTTCCATATGCTAAGCACCACTCAAACCCCTCCAAGTCCCTGGGCTTCTAGTGAGGCTCTGTAACTATTCCACACTAGTTCAAGTCGTGTCTTCTACATGTATGACAATTTACTCAGCCAAAATATGCAGTCACTTCATAACACTTAATTTAACAAATAATTCATCCTCACAGCAATCTATCTCATGGTGGTGGTTTGAATGAGAATGGTTCCTGTAGGCGTATATGCTGGAATGCTTGGTCCTCAGTTGGTGGAACTGTTTGAGAAGGAAAAGGAGGTGTGGCCTTGTTGGAGGAGGTGTGTCACTGGGGGTGGGCTTTGAGATTCCAAAAGACTTGCCCCATTCCCAATGTACCATTCTCTGCCTCCTGCTTGTGGACTGAGATGTGAACTCTCAGATGTTCCTGCTGCCACACCTACCCTCCACATTATGGACTCTAACCCTCTGAAACCATATGTCCAGTTAAATGCTTTCTTTTATACATTGCCTTGGTCGTGGTATTTTGTCACAGAAATAGAAAAGCAACTAATACAGTCACCCTTGATTTAAAGGGAAGGAAAGGGAAGGTGGGGAGATCACAAAATGTGCCCACACTTAACACAGCAGGTTTCAGAGCCAGCATTCAGCCTTGCTACCCTTGTTCCAGAGCACATGTTGTAACCAGGAAGCAGGTTAATCCTCACAAAAATCCCAGATAGTGGGCCAAATTATTACTGCCATTTTAAACATAAGGAAACCCAAATGTGGAGTTAAGTAATTTGTCCACAGACATTGTGATGGTTGGTCTTCATTGTCTACTTTACTGGATTTGAAATCACTTAAAAAACTTAAGTCTGGATGTGCTGTGGGTTTAACTAGGAAGGGAGGATTCAGCTTGAATGTGGAAGGGCACTAAGCCATGGGCTGGGATCCTGGACTGAGCAGAAATTGAGCTAGTTGGGCACCAGCATCCATCTCTTTCTGCTTCCTGAGTAAGGACACAATGGACCAGTCACCTCGTGTCTCTGCCATCCTGTCTTCCCCACAATGCACTGCTCTCCCACCGGCTCTTCTTTAAATGCCTTTTGCCAGTATTCCATCAGAGAGGAGAAAAGGAACTAATCCAGACCCCAGTTCACAAGGGCCCAAATGAGACTTGAACAAGTGTTTGTACTCAACCAGGACACAGCCCACTGTTTTCCCACACTGCTTTACAAACAATGTGATCTGGTTGAGAGCCAACCATGACCACGATGTTCATTTCTTTGTGTGAATATCCACAGGATCATAGAAAAGGCACTCAAATAAACACCCCTGCTAAGTCGATTCTATGATTATTTTTCTTTAGCCTATACAATAAAGATAGTTCCCATAAAATAAAAGCAAATATGGGGGGGGGGCAGGAGAGGAGGAGGGAGGGGGGACAGGGGTTGGCATGTAAAAGGAAGGAAAAAAATTTTAAATAAAAAATTATAAAAAAAAAAAATAAATAAAAGCAAATATTTGTCCTGTTTCAAATTGTGTCAAAAAGAATCTCAAATGTGGTCTTGCTAGATGCCTGAAAGCCTCCCTTTATTCAAATTCACCACATCTTCCGACTCCAGAGAAGAGCAGAAGCTCAGTTAATGGAGCAATGATTCCACAGCCCCCTGGGAAGTATGATGACTTCTGGACCCCAGTGAGCGGCAGCTGTAAAGTGACATAGCACATGGTTCTGCCTGTACACAATTCACTGTATACAGGTTACTTCCTGCACTTTTTGAAACCTACCCATTCTAGCAGCTTAGGAAGATAAGAAGACCATAGCATGCTTAAAAACAGTTAAGCTGAACGTGCTTGATGAAAGATATTAGCAAAAAGTCTGTCACATTTAAGTAGAGTTCAGATATGCACATGTGTTAAAAAAAAAAAAAAAAAACATACCGGGGCTGGAGAGATGGCTCAGAGGTTAAGAATACTGAGTGCTCTTCCAGAGGTCCTGAGTTCAATTCCCAGCAACCACATGGTGGCTCACAACTATCTGTAATGAGATCTGGCACCCTCTTCTGTATACATAATAAATAAATAAATCTTAAAAAAAAACAAAAAACATATCATTCTTTAAATGTGTGAAATGTATTTTGACTTGGCCAATATAGCTTATAAAATTTAAAAAGGCTACACACACACACACACACACACACCACCACCACCACCAAAAAATTTAAAGTAATAAAAAAACTTACCATTTACCATACCAGCAGCTTTCATTTTGTCTGTCTGTGTTAAAATCGCTTTAGGGGTGAGAGCATCAAAATGACCCAGGAAGCGATCCCTCGTGAGCGCCAACAGACTTTTGAGTTCATCAGCAGAAACTGCTTCGGGCTGATTTGCAGTCTTCCTTCTTTCTGCAGGACAGACAGACACAATTAACCACAGGACATTGCACCTGAAGCAGCAGCTCCTCTGTCTACTATTGTCATTAAATATATCTTTGAAAATAAAACAAATATCTACATTCCTATGGAGCCACATTTTTATTTTGATCCTATTTATAGGTATCAGCAATATTCTGAGTTATTATGTGAGATGGGGGAAAATGGTCATTGGTTAACAGTAAGAGTGGGTGGACAGTAAAGACAAGCCTGCAAGTCTTCAGAGATATATTACAGAGCATTAAAAATGGTCTTACATTCATATGTATATATGGCGGCTATTCTTGGTTGACAACATGACTACATCTGGAATAAACTAAAATGCAAAAAAATGGAGGGTGTTATAGAATATTATTTTAAGATGTTTTACATTTGTTTATACTGTGGAACATTTGTTTAATGATGCAAAGATGTGTTGCATTCTTTAATGTTGCATTTGTTTAACTCTGTGAAGCTGTTTTACTGTGTCTGTGTAAAACACCTGATTGATCTAATAAAGAACTGAATGGCCAACAGTGAGGCAGGAGAAAGGACAGGTGGGACTGGCAGGCAGAGAGAATAAACAGGAGGGGAAATCTGGGAGGAGGAAGGGAAGAGGAGCAAGAGGGATCAAGAAGGAGGATGCTAGGGGCCAGCCACCCAGCCACCCAGCCACCCAGCCAGCCAGCCAGCCACCGAGTAAGAGTGAGAGTAAGGTTGCAGAAGTAAGAAAAGGAAAAGCCTGGAGGCAAAAGGTGAACAGGATAATTTTAAGTTAAGAAAAGCTGGCTAGCAACAAGCCAAGCTAAGGCCAGACATTTATAAGTAAGAATAAGTCTCTGTGTGTGATTTCTTTGGGAGTTGGGTGGTAAGATCCCCTAAAAAGGAAAAACAACCAACAACAGGAGGGCACATCAGTGAAGGATTTTTTGCTGAATTTAAAGTAGGAAGATCCACTTCTAATCCTGATCTTGAGACGGGAAGACGCATGCCTTTAATCTGGGCCACACCTTCTGCTGGAAGCCATAGAGGGAAGCTTTTCCTCTTTGCCTGCCTGCTGTCATCTTGCTAGCACATCCGTTCCTTCACTGGCATGGAAGCCTACTTCTTTGGGATTCCAGCATGCACAGAAGACCAGCTGAGACATCCAGCCTCATGGACTGAGCAACTACCGGATTCTTGGATTTTCCATTCATAGCCAGTCATTGTTGGATTAGCTGGACTACAGCCTGTAAGTCATTCTAATAAATACCCTTTCTCTATATATAAAGAGCTTCATCCTATAAGTTCTGTTGCTCTAGAGAGCTCTGACTAATACAGTATATAAAATTAACACCCATAAAACTTTTTATTAAATACAATAGCATAGGCATTCCTGTTTCTTCCTTCTCCAATTCTAAAGTCTCGGTAAAAGAATTAAAACAGAACACTAACAAGAAAAAAGTAACAGCAACCCTTCTGAACAGACCATGGAAGACAGAAATAAGTGGTAAACTGAGTCAGCAGTGGCCACTTTGGGTGCCTGCATAGAACACTACCAAGGAGTGTGGGCAAATGTAGTGAGATGCCGGCCTCAACCCAGTCTGGACAGAAAGGGTCAGTCAGAGCTCGAGCTCAGCCTCAGAGACAAGCGTAACTGCTTCCAGTTTTAACAGTTCCAAACCACGGACTTCAGGTGTGTAGAAAGGTCATGTTAAAGATGGGGTTAAACGTAAGTTCAGCAAAAGCCCCATAGTTCCAAACATCAGATCCCAAGCCCTGCCACCAAAAACCAGTGGCTACAACACCTCACTGGAAAGATCCGAGTCCCAGAGATGTCTTCAACTCTGTGACATTGTGACACAAGATTGTCACCTATGAAATTTAGGAGTCTATACTGGGTCCTATTCACAGCAATCCTTGGCCACATGTGGCCAGTGGGCCACAAGAGGATTCTAAGAACAAAACATAAAGCTGAACACCCACAGAGAGAAGAGCCCCAGATGCTGATACTAAGATGGTGTAGAGGCAGGCTCAAATCGGAATACTGAATCCTCCCCCACCCACCCTCCAGTGACCTCTGCCAGGAATTACACTAGAGGCTGGAAATAAAAGCTGCATTGGAGAACAGGGTGGATGAGGAACAATCACAAACCTTGGAAAGGGTTGATGGGAAAGGGCTCTGCATTTCCTATGCTACCATTACCCATGTATGGACTTCAACCCAGGAAGACTGGTCGCTCCTTCTTGCTCCACCTGCTCACTGAGCTGGACATGACCAGGCAGGTTTTGACTAACCCCTGTTCTTCACTAGTAATTTTTCTGTACATTTCTTCAGCTTCTTCCTAAATTGGTTGCACCTTTGGGATAAGAGTTATTACTGGGTTCTTTCAAAAAAGAAAGAAAGAGAGAGAGAGAAGAAAGGAAGGAAGGAAGGAAGGAAGGAAGGAAGGAAGGAAGGAAGGAAGGAAGAAAGAAAAAAAGAAAGAAAGAAAGAAAGAAAGAAAGAAAGAAAGAAAGAAAGAAAGAAAGAAAGAAGAAAGTAAGCCAGTCAAACCAGAGAAAGATGAAAGTAAAAGAAGTAAAGACAAAATGATGAAAAAGGATTCCAAAGAAACAAAAGCATTGTAGAAAACGAGAAAATGTGATAGAATTAATAGTCTCCTAAGGTAGAGAAGATACTGGAATAAGCACCAGCTAGTTGGATGAAGGAACAATAATGGAACAAAAAAAGGATTCCTTCCCAGGTGTGGTTGTTGTGTTCACCTGTAATCTTATTGGACCAGAAGTGGTACTAAGAGTGAAAGATGCAAGAGTTTAAGGTCATCCTCAGCTACATATCTATTTCAAGACTAGGCCACATGAGACCCTGTCTCAAAAATCAATTGATCAATAAATAAAGAACTGTTCTGTCACCCAGAAAGACACACATAGTATGTACTCACTCATAAGAGGGTATTAGATGTAAAGCAAATGATAACCAGGCTATAATCCACAGCCCTAGAGAAGCTAGCTAACAAGGAAGATCCTAAGAGGGAGGCTTGGATCTCCCTGGAAAGGGGAAATAGATGAGATCACCTGAGGAAACTGGGGGCAGGGAGTTGTGTAGAGGGTAGGGGATAGGGGATAGGAACATGACAGATCGAGGGATCTGGATGGCCCAGTTGGGAGAGGGATGGAGAGGGAGAACAATGAAAGAGATATCTTGATGAGGGGCCTTTAGGGAGAAACCTGGTGCCAGGGAAACTCCCAAGAAGCCACAAGGATGACCCCAGCTAAGTCTCCTAGCAATAGTGGAGATGGCCTTAATTAGCCTTCTCCCGTAATCAGATTGATGACTACCCTAATTGTCATCACGGAACCTTCATCCAGTGATGATGGAAGCAGATGCAGAGATCTACAGCCAAGCACTGGGCCAAGCTCCAGGAGTCAAGCTGAAGAGAGGGAAGAGGGATTATATGAGCAAGGGTCATCAAGATCATGATGGGGAAATCCAGAGAGACAGATGACCCAAGGTCCTGGGAGCTCACAAACTCTAGACCAACAGCTCTGGAGCCTGCATGGGACCAACCTAGGCCCTCTGCATGTGGGTGATAGTTGTGTAGCTTGGTCTGTTTGTGGAGACCCTAGCAGTGGGACCAAGATCTGTCCCTGGCACACAAGCTGGCTTTTTGGAACCTATTCCCTATGGTGAGATGCCTCGCTCAGCCTTGATGCAGGGAGGAAAAGCTTGGTCCTACCTCAACTTGGTATACTATACTGTGTTGACTCCTTACCCTTTCTGAGGAGTGGATGGGGAGGTGAGTAGAAAGGAAGTTGTGGGAGGGAACAGAATGAGAGGAGGGAGGGGAAACTGTAATGGGTCTACAAAACAAATAAATTGAATTGAAAAAAGAAAAAGAAGTGTTCTGTCCTGGAACATCAATATATAACTCTGTAAGAGGTATAGGAAGAAGAGAAGTGAACGGGGAATTACTAAAGATCTAAAAACATTGAGGATGTTCTATTAAAATGGCCTATCACATATCCAGTTCGGTAAATAGGGTATGGAGTTGGGGGTGAGGGGGACACACTATCATTCGGGGTCAGGCTTCTGGAGATAACAACTTCAGGGAGCGAGTCAAACCAATAAAACACAAGCGCACTGCCGTGAACAAGAGTGAGGTTACATTTCTAAGAGCAGATCAAGCAGACAGCACTGTGTTATAATGTAGTCCAGAGCTCAGCAGAAAACTTAGCTCTGCTGTTACAATGTTAACCCATCCATGCCTTCACTGTTCAGGGTCACCAGGAAGGGAAAGGGGAAGTGAAGATGCCTTAGAGACACTGATTCTTTATCTGCCAGTTAGACTTTAAGAAATTCCCTGAAACTGGATACATATAATTACACAGTATCTAAAACATGAAGAAAGGCCTGAACTAGGAGAGGGCTGAGGATAGCCGCCTGCCGACACAGAGGCAGAGAGATGAGGATGGGCACCCGTGGACACAGAGACAGAGAGATGAGGATGGGCACCTGTGGACACAGAGGCAGAA
>CABHPP010095030.1:0-11789 GCA_902168425.1 Peromyscus attwateri
GGTGGTAGCACACGCCTTTAATCCCAGCACTCGGGAGGCAGAGCCAGGCAGATCTCTGTGAGTTTGAGGCCGGCCTGGGCTACCAAGTGAGTTCCAGGACAGGCTCCAAAGCTACACAGAGAAACCCTGTCTTGAAAAACCAAAAAATAAATAAATAAATAAATAATTCATTGAATTCCTTTTGTTTGTTTATATTCATCATTGTTTCAGTTCAGTTACTTTCTTGAGACAAGGTTTCATGTAGCCCAGGCTGGCCTAGTCATATAGCTGAGGATGACTTTGAATTTCTGAATCTGCTGCCTACAGCTTCCAAGCTCTGGGATTGCAGGAGCAGGCCACTGTGCCTGGCTTAAGACACATTCCTTAACTCTGCTGCCCAAAATCATCGATGGAAAATTTATGATTTCTTTGTCTGATACAGTTCAGAACATCCCCATCTCTTATGGAAAGTACCACCTCCCTCACTGTGTCCCCTGCCTTGAGAACAAAGTGTCCCTGGTGTTTACAGGGCTACATCTCCCACCACATCCTGAGTCAGTTTCTGATCTTCTCCCTGCTCAGATTACAGTGTGGTTTGTTCCCAGGAAAATGATGGCTGGCGAAGGATGATTGCCATTAATAACTCAGATCCCCTGGCACATAAAACACATCTTACTTCAAATCAAAAAAGGGAGAAACTATTGCAAAATCAGTGGTTTCACTCTGTATCCCTGGACTTCACAGGATGTCTATGAACGGAGTATTAGTCAGTGAATTCAGTAACTCAGCCATTTACTTCCAGGTTAAACAGTCTGAGCTACATTGGTATTATGGGGCAAAAACTGATTTACCCTTCCATTTGTGTGTGTAGAGGAAGCCATTTCTTAGCATCAGAGTTTAAATGAAGCCAACCTCTTCCCTTTTTCCTTTCTTTTTAAACCCAATTTATTTACTTATTCACTTATTTTGAGATATTTGTCTCACACTCAGACCTAGAACTCATTATGTAGCCCAGGCTGGCCTCTACTTCATGGCAACCCTGTCTCAGCCTCCCAAGTGGAAGGGTTACAGGCATGAGCCTCCCTGCCTAGGTTGGAGCCAGTTTCAAATAGTTTTTAGGTTGGCTTAGAAACATCTTAGCAAATAGTTCTGCATCTTGTGTTTACTTTAAAAGGAGAATCTGGGTCCCATCATGCCCTCTTAGGTGAATCATGGTTTTTCTGGTCCTCTTTACAATTTATGATCAAGTTGTTATTCTATTCACTATTCTAATCACATCAAGATGATTGTACAATTCAAGAAAAAAACTCAGCCTTTGCTTTTTAAAGTGTGTGTGTGTGTGTGTGTTACCCCATCTAGCTCTGTGACACTGAGCTCATAATCTTGGTTCAGCTTCCCGAGTGCCAAGATTAGAGGCAGGTGCCATGAAACCTGGTACAATTGTCTTTTAAGGATATTTTGTCTTTGGTAACATATGGTTAATTCCAGATTTCTCTCCTCTCTCCCTCTCCCCCCCCCTCTCTCTCTCTCCACACACACACACACACACACACACACACACACACACACACAGACACACACACTTAGTCTGAACACTGTTAATGAAGCAGCTCGGAGTGTTAGCGTCATCTAAAACAAGGAAAAACTGGGCAGTTACTAGATCTATTCTGGACAAAGGCAGGACATTAGATTTAAATGTTTGACATTAAACACCAAATGAGCCAGGCACAGTGGCACCTATCTTTAACCTCAGCACATGCGAGGGGAGGAAGAGGCAGCTGGGTGTCTGTGAGTTGGAATCCAGCCTGATCTACATAGTGTGTTCCAGGCTAGACAGGACGATGGAATGAGACCCTGTCTCAGAAAAGAAAAGAGTAACACCTTTTGTTGTTTTGGAGTCTGTGGGATTAAGTTCTGTCTGTTAGGTTTTGGGATTTTTTTGGGGGGGGGGGTGTTTTGTTTTTGTTTTTGTTTTTTGTCACTGTGACAAAGTACCCGAGACACTTCAAAGGACAAAGTATTTTATTTTATTTGGCTCACGATTTCAGAGGTTTCAGCCTATGGTCACTTTTCTTGTTGCCTTGGGCAGTTAAGACAGAATGCTAAAGCAAAGAAAGCGCAACGTATAAAAAAACTGTTCATGATGGCTAAGAAGCAGAGAAAAATGGAGAGAGGGAGGGAGGGAGGGAGGGAGGGAGGGAGAGTCTGCAGTGTCAGCAGCCTCTTCAATGGCGCACCAGTGATCTAACTTCCTTCCATGAGGCTACACCTAACTATGAACAGGATAACAATCAAGCCTTTGCTATAACAGCCTTGTGGGAATACTTTAGATCTAACCCACAGCACCCTGAGAAGCAGGGCGCTAACCACCTACCAGCATGGACTTTTGTTTTAGAGGCAGGGTTTCTCTGTGTAGCCCTGGCTGTCCTGGAACTTGCTCTGTAGATCAGGCTGGCTTTGAACTCAGAGATCCTCCTGCTTCTGCCTCCTTAGTGCAGTTCTTAGGTGGCAGCTCTGTGAATTATCTTACTCATTGGTACAACAAAATTCCTGCCAAATGAAACTTACAGGAAGCTTCTTTGGTTTATTTTGGCTCACAGTTTGTCATGGTGGGACATCATGGTGGCAGGAGCTGGAATCAGTTGGTCATATAGTATCTGCAGTCATGGAGCAGAGGAGGAGCTGTTTGTACTCATCTCACTTTGCCTTTTTTTTAAATTCATGTCTATGACTCTAGCCTTTAGATGGTACTGTTAATCCCAACGGTGAGAATAAGACCACTACAACAATTTGAGCCAAATTTGAAACAAGCTTGATTTTTTTTTTATTGGGGTGCATCCAAGAGTTGGCCAGTGGCTGCCTCCTAAATTGGGTTGAGGAGAGCAGTACCAAATGTGGGGGGCCCAAAACAGCTTGACCACACAACTCCCATGACAGGCTTTGAGGCCCAGACACAGCTTCTGTGACAGGCTTACAGGCAGGCAATACCTGGACCCAGGAAAAGCCATCCGAAGACCCCACCCAGTGGGGCCTGCATCTAAGGGGAAGTACCTGACATTCCAAACATTCTCTATACTCCCTAGGCAAATGTCAGCCCATCAGGGTCCAGGAAATCCCCTCACCCCAACCTCTGCTATGATAGAAACCCCACCCTGTCTGGGCTCTGGGCTTTCTGTTCTCACCACTGCCTCAGACAGGGCGTCCAAGTTTCAAGCTTGAAAATAAAGGCTCTTTGCTTTTACTTACAGGATTTGGTCTCCGTGGTGGTCTTTTGGGGGGTCTCCACGATCTGGGCATAACACTGAATTCATCTCTTGTGCCCCTTTTCAGGAGTAAAATCATGAGTAGTTGTACAGAAGAGAGACAATGAGGCAATAAGGAGCAAATGGTGGGGGAGGGAAACTCAAAAAAAATATTATATGGTCACCATGTGACTAGGGAGGGTCACAGAAGGTAAGGGTATTCTCAAAAACAAGTCAAAGTCATGGGTTGGGGAAGGTCAGGTTCCAGGAAACAAGAGTAACTCAGCTCTTGTAGTAAATAGAAACTTTTTTTTTTGTTTTGTTTTGTTTTGTTTTTTTCAAGACAGGGTTTCTCTGTGTAGCTTTGGAGCCTGTCCTGGAACTCACTCTGTAGACCAGGCTGGACTCGAACTCACTAAGATTCGCCTGGCTCTGCCTCCCGAGTGCTGGGATTAAAGGCGTGCGCCGCCGCCGCCGCCGCCGCCGCCCAGATAGAAACTTATTTTTAACAATACAGCATAGTAGCTCCTGCCTTCAAAATGGAGTCAGGCAGGTTCTTTATTACCACCCACATTCAGGGTGAGTCTTCCTACTTCTTTTAACCCAGTCTAGAAAGTCTCTCACAGACTTGTCAGCAGAGTGCCTCCTTGGTAATTCTAGATCCTGTCAAGTTGACAATTAAAATTAACTATCACCACAGCTATGGATATCAGGACCTTAACAGCCCTGCTCTGCCTCCTCTTAACAGCGAAGGAGGCTGGGACAGCTGAGACTTGATGAAGAGAGACCGTGTCTCAAATCAAAAGAAAAACAAGCAACATGAAAACAAAGATAGCCGGGCCGTGGTGGCACAAGCCTTCAATCCCAGCATTAGGAGGGCAGAGCCAGGCAGATCTCTGTGAGTTTGAGGCCAGCCTCGTCTACAGAGCGAGATCCAGGACAGCCAGGGCTACACAGAGAAACCCTGTCACAAAAAGACAAAACAAATAAACAAACAACAGCAAAAAACAGTGAACGAGCAAGGCCTCATGGTCCAGGCCTTTGATGTGCTCTGTGGTGTAGTATTCTTGCTTTTCTATCAAGTGCATAATAGTCTCTGGCAATTTCCACATTATCCAAATGGGATTCGTAATTATGCTTCCATCTTAATTCTCCTATTAGAGTCAAAATAATACTTTCAAACTGCTGACAATAGCGCCTGGACAACATGGATGCTTAGCAAATGTTACCCATTGGTATTTCAGTTCTCAGAATATGATAAGAGAGAAATGACGAAGACGTGCCTGTCCTGTAATTGATTCCCTTACTAAACCTTAAACAGATTGCCTGCACTCGCTTTACAACTGCTGAAAAGGGAGGAAGGAAGAAAGGAAGGGAGAAAAGAGGAGATAGGGTAGGTTTAAATGTATGCTCAGTTGAGACAGTGATTTTTTTTAACTTTTTTTGAAATATTTTTATTAATTCCTTGAGAATTTCATACAATGTATTTTTATCATATTCACTATCCAAACACCTCCCAGATCTAAGAGAGCCAAAGTCACATTTTAAGTTTTAATTACTGTGCCTAAGAGATTCATGAAACAAAAGTGCCTCTGATCTGCAAGCCCCTTGACCGAGGACAGACAGTTCCTGAAATGCTGGAGGCTATTGTTTATGGGCGATAACAAGCCACATGATTTTCATTCCCATACACAAGTTTGTTTGACCCATCTGCACTGGATGTGCTTGATCACATGTGGGCAGGAGGTTCACAGGCAGGAAATACATCAGGACATATGCTTGCCCCTGATTGGATGTAGGCTGGAGGTATGGCAGGATGTATGCCTGCTCCTGATTGGACCTGATAGGAAATACATTGAATTATGGGTTTCCTGTCTTAAGCCCTTGAAAACCTTGATTCGGGGGCCATTTTCTGAGGAACCAGAGCTGGACCTGGCCAGAGCCCATCCACCTGGACAGTATTTAATTAAAGCTTCCTTCAAATTTGGCTTTCAACTGTGGTAGTGGTCTTATTCTTGATCAGTGGGTTAACATATCAACCTCCTACATTCTCACCTCCCTATCCACCCAATTTTGAGTTTTCTTCTCCCCGCTCCCCATCCCCTACCTCCTAATTCCCCATCCCTACTCTTGCACCATTGAGTTCGCTGTGAGTCACCCAACTACTCTTAGGAGTGGGGCCTGCCTCTGGGGTGTGGTTGACCTACCAGAGGTCACATCATTGAAGAAAGCTGACTCTCCCTCTCCCAGCAACCATCCAACGTCAGTGGCTCCTCAGCTAGTGGTGGAACATTGTGCCCACCTCCCCCACTCCATGCTGTGATTTTCTCTGGCTTGAGTTTACGCAGTCTCATGTACACTGTCACAGTTACTGTAAGTGTATATGTGCAACTTCCCCATTGTGTCGGGAAAACTGTTTCCTTGAAGTCATTCTCTACCTCCGACTCTTACAATCTTCCTGGAGAGGTGTGATTTGTATGTACATGACCTTTAGAACAGACCAGTCCCATATTATCTGCATGTTGACCAGTTGAGGACCTCTGTATTAATACCCATCCACTGCAAGAAGCAGTTTCTTCAATGAGTGTTGAAAAATGCATTATTCTATGGATATAGGAACAAATCACTAGAAGTCATTTGAATATTATGCTTATTTAGTAGAAGAATAATTGAAGGGCTATCTAGCAGGTCCAAGCATGGCAAACATGGCACCAGCAGGTCTTGCCCACCCCCTTCCCTCTCCCTTGCTAAACCATTAGATTACATTCCTAAAACCAGTTACCAAGGTCTACTCCCTTAATTGGCCACTTCCTTTTGCCTGACTCATGCCTGAGACTGAACACCAAGGTGTTCAGATCACCAAGGTCCAGCAATCAAAATTCATTATTTAACTACACTGGCTAACATGTCCAATTAAGACTTACTAATTCATACTAATACAGACTTCTTCTTTTTCTCCTTAAAAACCCACTCTTGCAAAAAACATTGTCATTGCCCAATCCAGAGGCAGCCCCTGCCCCCTTAACCCTCTGGAGTAATAAATCTCTTTTGTGCTGAGAATTTGGTGTCTGGGCGTGTTCTGTGCTGACTCCAAGGCCCCCTTACAATAATAGTAGTTTCTCCTCTAGGGCCTATGACCTATCTAGCCATATGTTTTTGTCCCATTAAGAGTACTAGGTGTGGATACCATCTAATGGAACAAGTCTTAGATACATCAGAAAGTGGTTGGTTAGCACCATAATGTTCATGTCACTATTTCACCAGTGGGTATATTTTGTTTGGACAGTCATTATGTAGCTTTCAGGCTTCACACATGGATATCACCTTCCAGCACTGTGAAAGCTAGTTAGTAAGGATAGCTTGTTTGGAGGTTCTAGCAGGGGAGCGCAGCTACTCGTATACCCTTGACGGAACACCGGTCCTCCTCTATTCGGAGAGGAGAAGGTTGTCCTCTTCGACCCAGCTTCGGGAGGGACGCACATGGAGCGGTGAGGGAGGAGGGGGACACCCGCCTAGCCAGCCAGATCAGCCGAATCAACCCTGGCAATCAATGGGGTGACAGATGTTGCAGCCAGATCGCCCTCGCATGCGTGAAAGCTAGTTAGTAAGGATGAAGCTCCCAAAAGACTAGCAACCCAGTTTCTCCTTGTTCTGTGAGTCCAGTATGAGGTGTCTTCAGCAATAGAATCAACCATCAAGTTCTGGAGGATAGCCAAGATTTTTTTTCCCATTTTTTTTTTAAGTAGGATTTCACTGTGTTGTCCAGGTTGGCCTTAAACTCACAATTCTTAAATAACAAAAAATGCCGGATGGTGGTGGCGCAGGCCTTTAATCCCAGCACTCGGGAGGCAGAGGCAGGTGAATCTCCAGCCTGGTCTACAAAGTGAGTTCCAGGAAAGGCGCAAAGCTACACAGAGAAACCCTGTCTCAAAAAAAAAAAAAATTACATTATGATTATAGGGAAGTAAGAATGTGTATATATCTTTTAAACCTATTAGTACAAAGTGTTTTAATGAATGCTGGAAACCCTGTCTGGAAGGCTCCCATGTTGCCATGGAATAAAGAATAAAGGTTAAAGAATAAAGGAATAAAGAATAAAAGAATAAAGGTTGAGTTGAGTTTCATTGAAGACTAAAATCCTGTAACCTTCACTGGTTTAGATATTGTTCTCGCCACACTGAAAGAACTGAGTTTGGAGTCATGTGACCTGGGTTTGACGTCACTCTTAGATACCAACTTTTTGCTCTTAGATAGAGTAGTTACCTCCCTTGTCTCATTCTGCTCCAGGGAAAGGAGAATCATGCTAACACAATAACTCCTTTGCAATGTCTTTAATCTTTGTGTAGTTGCATTGTTACATATATTTTCACTTTAAAATTAATTTGTAGTCAGGGGATATAGCATATGCCTTTAATTCCAGTACTTGGGAGGCAGAGGCACGAAGATCTCAATGAGTCTGAAGCCAGCCTGGTCTACAAAGGGAGTTCCAGGCTGGCCAACACTGCAAAGTAAGATCCTATCTCGAAAAAAAAAAGTAACCTATTATAAATGTCTGTTCTTATCCTCATTTAGATTTTAAGTGAACTAAAAATTCACTCATTTAAATAAGCAGTTAAAAATCATGAAATCTTATATAAATCATCTATCTAATTGACTATTTCCTCAATGCTCTTGCCCTGAAGCCTGATCAGTAAGGAAGGTACTCCTTAAACTCTCAGCTAGAAAACAGTGAGAGCATCCATTTCCTTTGAATTCAATTCTTGATTTACACAAGTAATGAAGACTTTTGGTCTTTTTTTTTTTTTTTTTCCGAGACAGGGTTTCTCTGTGTAGCTTTGCGCCTTTCCTGGAGCTCACTTGGTAGCCCAGGCTGGCCTCGAACTCACAGAGATCCACCTGCCTCTGCCTCCCGAGTGCTGGGATTAAAGGCATGCGCCACCAACGCCCGGCGACTTTTGGTCTTTTAGTCTTAAAAATTATTTATTTCTATATTGAGTATATCTTAATTGTGTCAAAAAGTCTTGTGTTGGGTAGAGGACCATCATGATACTTATTTAAAGATTCTTCAATGAAGTTGTTTTTAGTGAAAGTACATATGACATTTAAATGTTCACAAGGTCAGGCTGGAGGAATAGGATGGTTCAGTGGTTATGAGCATCTGCTGTTCTTACAGGATTTAGGTTTGGTTCCCAGCATCCTTAGTTGTTCACAACCATCTGTAACTCCAGTTTCAATGGATGGATGTGATACCATCTTCTGACTTTTGTGGGCACCAGGCATGAAAATGGTACACACACATATTGCAGGCAAAACACTCATACACATAAAATGAAAAATATCCAAAATATCACAAGGTCTACATAATAACTGATACACGCTTTCTTTCTTTCTTGGGGAAAAAAAAAAAAAAACGAAAAACAAAAAACAGCCAGCCACTCATTTAGCTGAGACCAAATACAATCCATTATTGAGTGCATGTGTATTCACATGTGAAGGTCAGAGGACAGTTTGTAGGAGTCAGTTCTCTGCTTCCACCCACAGGGATCAAACTCAGGTCTTCAGGCACTTTAACTGCTAAGCCATCTCCCTAGCCCGTTAACTTAACGTAGTCATTAATTATTACAGAGGCAAACATTGTAAAGAGCTGTTACATTGCATTTTTAACTGATTTGCTCTAAATATAACCCCATAATCTCTTTGGTTGGCAATTTCAAAAATGACTTTTAAATACTGAGTTGGTTTGCCCTCATCTTTGCAATGTGGGAAGGACTGGGAATAAAGGAACACGATGCAAATGTCAAATCACACGCAAAAGATTTCAAAACCCAGCAAAGGCCTTGATTTTCCCTGAGTTCTAAGTACAGAGAGAAAAAGAAGAGCTATCCATGCAGGATAACTTAATAAAGCCAGAAGTCATTATAATTCTATCTTTATCATATGTGATGGCTAGTCTTGGTTGTCAACTACATCTGGGACGAACTACAAGCCAGAACTGGAGGGCTCACCTGTGAGAGGTTTTTTTTTTTTTTTGGTTTTGAAGCAGGTAAATCCACTTCTAGTCCAGACCTTTGAGACAGGAAGACACATCTTCAATCTGGATCTTGAGGTAGGAAGACACACCTTTAATCTGGGCCACACCTTCTGCAGGAAGCCTATCTAAGGACATGGAAAAAGGAAGCTTTTGCTCTTGGCCTGCTTGCCCTCGCCTTGCTAGCAAGTCCATTCCTTTGCTGGCATAGAGCCTACTTCTTTGGGATTCCAGTGTCTACTGAAGACCAACAGAGACATCCAGCCTTGCAGACTGTAAAACTTCTCTATTCTTGAACTTTCCATTCATAAGCCTCCATTATTGAATTAGTTGGACCATAGCCTGTGAGTGATTCTAATAAATATTATACACACACACAAAGATATAAAGAGATTCATTCTTTAAGCTCTGCTACTCTGGAGAACCCTGACTAATACATCCTATCAAGATAAAATAACCCCAGGTCCCTATAGTCTAAGGTAGACCAATAACTTTCTATGTGGGGCTAGGGGCTGGGGGTTGAGACAGGGTTTCTTTGTGTACTCCTGGTTGTCCCAGAACTCTGTCAGCAGACCAGGCAGGCAGAGATCCGCCTGCGTCTGCCTCCCAAGTGCTGGGATTAAAGTATGCACCATCATGCCCAGACTTCTTAAATCATTATTTTTTGAGAGAGGATCTCCCTATGTAGACCTGGCTGTCCTGGAACTCACTACATAGACCAGCTTGGCCTGGAATTCAGAGATCCAACTGCCTCTGCCTCATTAACGCTGGGATCAAAGGTGTGTGCCACTGTGCCTGGCTTAGAGCTTATGTTTTTGTTTTTCATTTTGTTTTTCCCCTAAAGATTGTTTTGGGGTTACTGGATCTATATATTTTCCCAACAAAGCTGTACTGATTCACTCTCTCGATCTCTGAATCTTTGTGTGTGATACTCATTCCTTAACATACTCTGGTGTTGCCTGCTTTGGTACCAGTACTAAGCAGAAGCAGGCAGATGTCTGTGAATTCAAGGCTAGCCTGGTCTATAAAGCAAGTTCCAGGCCAGTCAGGGCCACAATGAGACTCTGTCTCAAAAAACCAAAACCAAACTCTGTCTCTTAAATTGGCATATCAGAACAGGCAGTGGAGCTTCTAGTAAAGACTGCTAGAGCTGAGGCTTTTTTAGTTTATCTGACTGTTCACTTACCCATCAGTGTTACCATGCAAACACCCTAAAGGCATAAGTACACATAGTCAATACACAGGTTTTACTTAAATTACCAGATTTTGTATTATTTGTCAATT
The DNA here is from genome assembly GCA_902168425.1 of Peromyscus attwateri. Classification (NCBI taxonomy): domain Eukaryota; kingdom Metazoa; phylum Chordata; class Mammalia; order Rodentia; family Cricetidae; genus Peromyscus; species Peromyscus attwateri. Next base: position 10,534 of record CABHPP010095030.1, read on the forward strand.
TTAAGTTATATTGATCAATTTTGTTTTTTAGCATTAAGCAATCCTTAATCCAAAAATGATTCACTATAAATAAAATAGAAGATTCTTGATTTTGAAGACAGAAAGTCTAAGCTGATTATTGATTAAGGCTTTCAGATGAGTAGGCATCAACAGCTTGATTTTAAAATGACTTTGTTGTTGTTTAAATTGGACAAGATAAGAATCTTGTGAAACTCGTTTTTGAAACAGGAGAGTAAAGGGAGACAGACAATAAGTTGTCTTATTAAAAAATTCTCTTGTTATTTTTATCCTCAGTAAGTATGATTTCCATTAGCCTTTCCACCCTCTACTGCTCCAGGCAAGCATCCTTTATCATGACTACCTATCCGACAAATAGGCCATTTTTCTCAAGAAATTACTGTGATAAATTAAGGAGACCCCTAATGAAAAATATGTGGCTCTGAAAACGGATGGTAAATGATAGCAGTTATTTTTACTATTTACTGATTTGCGGAAATAAGTTCCAAATATCCTAGAACCAATGACCCAGACTAAATCTCAAATACGTTACTTGATCTTAGCAATATAACCCAAAAATATGTTTTTTAAACACATTATATCCCAGGTACTCCACTTGCTGTACTGAGAGTTGTTTGATTTGGAGCACTGGGACAGCAGCACCCCTCCCCCACACTCCTCCCTCAATATCAAAAACGCGAATCACCCGACGTATGACCTAGAAATAAGGCTCCTGTGCTCCAGCCAAGGCCAACTGTAATGGTACCTAGGGGAAAGGCCTTAACTACATGCTAGTTGTAGCTAAGGTAGCCCTAACCATTTGTGCATGTATTCTTTAGATCGGTAGAAACTACATTTGTGCCCGTGAACCCGTGAAGAGGCAAGCAGAAGTGTTTCTGTTTGTAGTCTGGGCAGGTATCCAGCACCTTGCCCTTGCCTGAGGTCCAGCTTGTTGGTCCCCTCGTTCCATTTCTTCAGTCTTGTCCCGATTCTCCGTGTGCTTCCCTGGAATAGTCAATTTCCAGGGTTTTTCTACAGGCTGGCCTAACAGTTCAGAACGGCGGCGCGGGACTGGGGCTGGCGGGCGGTCGTAGATCAGAGCCAGCAGCGAACCGCGACCTTGGGCGGCGGCGGGCCTTGCTGCGGCGACAGCCGGAACCGTGCCAGCCTCCTCCCGGCCGTGCCTGCTCGTCCCGCGGGGAAGGTACAGCAACGGAGCTGGGGACGAAGCGTGAGAACTGGGCTGGCGAGGGAGGCTG